>JAWKAU010001040.1:0-19000 GCA_033398695.1 Orobanche coerulescens
CGCCAATTCGGTCATACTGGAGAAAGTATCAAAAGGACAACGCGAACATCACACATACATACCCACCCTCAAACGGAATGGATAGGTTTTAAAACGAAAACCTCATTTTGAAAATAATTTAGAAGAACACCGATTGATCTTGAGTATCATCTTTCAAAAAAAGTACAAACGTGAAACATCGTTATCGAGACATTGGAGAACCATTTCGCATTTGATAAAAATGAGGACATTTTCTCTTAGTGAAAACTTTCAAAATATTCGACCCTCGGGTCTAAATAAAAGTGTTGAAAATATCTCAAAACATTTTGGTCCTCGAGGTAGAAAATTTTTTTGAAATACATTGTGGCACCTAGGATGTACCACAAAAAAAATAAGTCATTTGAAAAGTATGTCTCGAAGTTTATTTTTCTAAGATACTCAAGGTTTTCAAAATTCCAATAGGCCAGAATGCCCAAAACTCACACATACCGACGTTCACTAAAACAACTCCTAGCACACGCATCAAAACGTTTAAAATCAAGACAATACATGTCTTTAAACGAAAATAAACGATAAAATACCACATTCAGAACAAAACCACTGATAAAATACCCTCCCGCACTGGCTAGTGAACAAGTCGAACGCGTATAAGCACAAAGCTTCCACAAGAGACTTGTAAAACGTGCAAATCGATTCGAAAATCATCAACAACGGACAAAAACAACAATAAAAAGACATCACAAACGACGACATTCCTCGTATAAATCAAATACGAGAGTCGACTAAATACATATCGTGAAATCAAAATTCACATAAGGATTCCACCACTTAACAAATAATCATAAAAATAGCTCGTGTCACACGAGGCACAACACAAAGAAGGGAGACTTACTTCCACAGGTCGCACGAAGATGATGATCGCCCCACGATACCAATCACGACCAACAAACTCAAACGACGCGTTGCGACACGACTCAGTCAGATAAAAATCCAACGAAACAAGACTCAAACAACACGACTTGACCCGACAGCCTAGGTTTCCTCAACCAAAGCTCCGATACCATTTATGTAACACCCCCAATCCACTCAGGGATATTACACGCCGTAGACCCTCTCCTCGAGGATCTACCAGGCTGGTAACAATATTTAACATCTCGACAATGCCTTCAAGGCTACAATGACTCAGTAGACCGATTTGGTCTTTCCACAAATACATACAACTCAAATACAACTCATGCCCACGCAGGGGACAAAATTCAACTACACCCGTACAACGGGAACAATACAAAGAATGAAAATAAAGTACAATCGAACCAACACACGATGTACGGTTCCTCATGTGATTAGTTTAGATCATCTTTTATCATCATTCGTGCCGACCCCGTGTTATGCTCCAAAACCCGAATGCAAAACAGACATCCACCCCCCGAATACTCGGGGTTAGCAAACTCCACCGTTTTGCTAGTGCAAATACACAGTGCAAATACGAGCCATACAATTCACATTCCACGAATAACAATAACCGAGGATCCTCAAAGATCCAAACGAAACGAAAAGTACTTCCCGAGGCAAGGGTTTGAGAAAACATTTCAAAAACGAAATATCATAAATCAATGGGAATAATTTATAAACGGTTTAGAATGCCATCGAGAGTTTTAATAGAAAACAATTTAGGATTATCAAATCCTACTTTTCAAAACCAAAAGACAAAAGGGGTCACCGCCCAAAGGTTTACTTTACGGAAAATGACATTAACCAAATCGTTGGGATTTTAGCCCCAAATCAGAAACGACTTTTATAAACCATTGGGATTTTAGCCCCAAATCTCATCAACTCACAGTACACGAGAACGTCAACAAGGTTCGTCTTCCAACGTCAAAATCCACAAATAAATGATTTAAAACAAACAACAAAACACTCTAGAGCCATCCTAGCCAAGTAGGCCAAACGAACAACTTACCTCTTACACATTTAGTCAATGCATGCAAATGAAAACCGGTCAAAAGTACTCATTTCCTAAATGCCAATATCAAATCACATTTGCAAAAATGCACCACAATTAACCGTCGATCCACACCTCCGTGGACCCCTACCGAGACCCCGTCGGATCTAACCCGTAGTGGTTAAAAGCAAAGCTCGTCGATCCACACCTCTGTGGACCCCTACCGAGACCCCGTCGGATCTAACCCGTAGTGAGCATACACACACACACGTTACTCATGCAATACTAACATGCTAAGAATGTAAGTTCATTAAGAATACTCACTAGAGATGGCCATTAACTCGACACCATTATCAAACTCTTCAAAAATAAATAACAAGATTAAATACGAATACACGATTCCATAACTTAAACAATAGGAGTACCATCATAAAATCCTTCAACGTTCAAAATAATCAAATCATAATCAATTCTCAAAACACCGTTCACAAATCACACTCGTTTTGAAAGAAAGCCTTTAACGAGGCCAAACCGAAATCCTTTGAAACTTCATTTCAAATAACCAAACAAACGCATCAAGACGACCACCGATCATCATATCCATAAAACGAGAAAAGTATGGGCAAGGTACTTGCCTCGAATAAGAACAACGCGGAGAATCGACCGAAGTAGGTTGGCCCGAACCGACTACGAACCCGCCGACTCCACCGAACGCCAACTCACGTTCATAAACTATGAAGGACAAATAATAACAATGAAATGAATTCCATAACACGACTCAAAGCCGTTGAATTCAAAGAACGAATGACGAAAGTTCACGGATTTCCCCCAAAACGGCCAAGAACACGATTCGTTCCGTCAAAACCCGAAAACGGAATTCCAAGTTGAAATATGGATATACAATCTATAGAATATGTTTAAAAACATCATTTAACCATAATCGATCCATCGAAAACGGATGAAAAACGAGATCGGGGACAAATCCCCCAAAAAGTCAATTCGAAGGAAATCAAGAAATATACTTCGATTCGACGAAGAACAATGGATTAAATGATGTTAAACACAATAATACTATCAAGATTAATCATACCCATCATGAATTAATCAACAACACGGAACGAATCGGACGTAAATGCAAAAATCCCCAAATTCACGAAATTAGGGTTCTAAGGAAGATTACCTTGATTCGTTGGATCAAAGGTTGATAAAGGACGATCGATTGATGTTATGAACCCAAGGACTTCATGGATTTGTTGTTAAACAACATGGCTTCGTCGCCCATGAATCGCCACTCGCGGATGGAGAAGGAAGGAAATGAAAAACGAAGTGAAATGTGATCGCCACCATATTTATACGGGCCACCTAGCGTGCGCTAGCCTTCCCGACTAGCGTGCGCTATCGGCCGAGTACCTCGGCCAGGGGCCCACAACACCGGCATCACCGACCAACCTGCCGCCGACCCAACTCCGCTAGCGTGCGCTACGGCCGATACTGCGCGCTGCTAGACTGGCCCGGAGCCATCGGATCGAACCGCCGGCCAGTAACGACGCTAGCCGGCCGACAGCGGCGCTACGCCCGCCGACTAGCGCGCTACGCCGGCGTAGCGTGCGCTACTCGCCGATCCCGACCGAGTCCAACCTCGAAACCCCACCGCCCGGGCCCGAGCACAGACGCTAAAGCCACCGGCGTCACGCTACACCTGCCGGTTAGCGCGCGCAGCCTTCCAGCCATAGCGTGCGCTAAGCCGGTTCCTGCCGCACCCGTCCGGCCGGTGCCCGCAATCGTCCGGCCAGTCCCGCCACCGTCCGGCCAGTCCCGCCACCGCCAGGGCTCGACGACCCGATTTCCAAAAACAGACGGAACGAACACGACGAAAAGTTCGCGGACAAGATAAACGACTCGAAATGAAAGCGTAATACCATAATTAGTCATACGCGACCAAGAAACGGGTCGAGACAACAATTACAGATACGGATACCCGTAACTTTCAAGAAATTACAAAATGGCCCAAAACGCCCTAAATCACGATACGTGATCGAATAACCAAACCGGTTCACAATACGTCCAACAAAGTTAAACGGACTTGCGGGAAACTCAAACAACAGCTGGACGAGATTCGCAAGAATCGAACTCAAGTGCGGAAAAGTCGCGAAAAAACACGGAACTCAACAAAACGACACCGAAACGAACTCGGATGTCAAAAAGTGTAGAATTAATCATTCTCAGAATGACGAAACGGACATGAGCGAGTCGTCAAAACAGACTTCCGCCGAAAAAAGAAATTACCGGAAATCGAAAATTGCGGATATTACATTCGATAGGTTGAGATTATTGATCGGTGATTATAACCGGATGCTGCGGTCGTGTTCGAGTATGTTCTTGAATTGCTTCGGTCGGGGCCGAGGAGCTCGTAGACGAAGGCATTGTGACTGGTAGCGGCTTCATCATCGTCATGTCGGTATCGAGGCAAGTTATTACTTGCTCAGTTATAATATTTAATGAATGGTTTCAGTTTCATTTCGTTTATAATGCATATAGCGATGATTATTATTGTGAACTCTGGGTATTCGGATCGCATATCGTTCTTTCGATTCTGGGAGAAAAATCATAATGTATATGCTTTATTTCAGTTATTGGTATGTTCGAGTATCGAGGTTACATTATGGTAAAGACGAGGATATGAGTATCTATAGTTCATTGTACGTTTGGATCGCCGAGCATTGAGGATAATCGTCGGTGATGATTGGACATCGAGGTTGCTCCCGAAGGACTCGGGGCAAGTATTCCATATTGATTATGGTTTAATGTTATTTATTTTGGTCTCGTACATTTTCTTTCATGTTGTTGAACATGAAGTCGTCCTAGTAGATTGTCATGTTGTCGTGCATGTTATGTTGTTCATGTTGATGAACGTGTTGATTTGCATATGTGTATGCATATTGTGTTGTTCATGTTGTGTAAATAATCCGATGGGAATATGAGGATCTATGCTGAGGGCGCTGGATCGAATGTCCACCATGCGTTGGTTCGACGGGATCATCATGGGATCTATGCTGAGGGCGCTGGATCGCTGGACAGGTTTTCCACCATACGTTGGTCCGACGGGATCATCATGGAGATCTATGCTGAGGGCGCTGGATCGTTGGATTACCCAGTATTGTGTTATCGTTGTGCATATGTATATTGTTGGTCATCCACCTCGTGTTGATCTGTAGGATCATCTTGGGATCTATGCTGAGGGCGCTGGATCATGGGATTTCCATTGAGTATACATAGTTGTTATTGTTTTTGAGCATATTGACGTTGTCATATGAGTATGCATTTGTAGGTCTTGTGTTAGGACCTTGTCGGTATTGCATTGTTCTGATCTCGGATTAGACTGATATGATTATCGTGGCACATCATATCTCGAGGTATGTTCCATATTTTCTTTGGTCTTGTCTTTGGTGGACAATCGGTTATCGTCTTGGGATTTTATGATATTATTCGATGGATCGTATTGGTCAGAAATGGTAGATTTCCGTATCGTGAGTTGGTTATGATAGTTTGAGGATCTTGAGTATTGTTTGAGGTACAATACAGATATTGTGTTCGAGTTTATTGGTTAATCGAGTACGAGATGTGAAGCGTGATAATGGTTATTCTGATGAGAATTACTTGAGTAAGTAAAGTTATGGCGGTAAGAGTACGTTGGTCGTATTCTTATGTTGTATTCTCATTGGTATGTAATTATTAATGTAATGTGACGGTTATCATTGTTGGATATTATGGCTGACCCCGTCGTGGGATTTCTTTTTAGGTTCTTGGAGTATCGAGCTATGTAGCGGTCGTGAAGAGATGAGCTTCCCGGAGGATACTGGCTAGAACGTGTTTTGTGCATTGAGTCTCTTGATTGGTTCTTGTATTCCGCTGCTAGAGTATCTTTATTGTTGGTCTTTTTCCGCTGCGTGAGTATTTTGAAATGTTCTTTTGGTATCCGGTAACTGAGATTACTGTGGAAATCATTTTCTAAACTTTTGAGTGTCGGCCGTTTGGCCTTGCGATTTCAAATGAGTTTTTACGACGGTTTGATGAATGAGTTTTATAACGTCTTCGAATGTTTTTAAAAATAGTACCGTCGTTGGCCTTTTAAACATTTGTAAATGTTTGCGAAAATTTCCTTCAGCCTTGTGGGTTCCATCTCGGGGCCCACGGCGCTGTAATATTTCCGGTTAAATCTGGGGGTGTTACAATACTAAATGGGTGTTCCATGGTGAGTCAATTTCGAACACGGTGCCCTTAGTTGACGCATATAGCAGTGGTGCAGGTACGTCTGATAATATGCGTGAGTTGATTTATGATCAATTTCCTATGTTTGGTGACGATAACGATATGCAATTTAATTCTAATATCGTGGGCGAGAGACCAAATGAAGAAGCTGAAAAGTTCTGTAGGCTTCTTAATGACGCTGAACAGAATCGTATCCTGGATGCAAAAGTTCTCGAAACTCTCTTTACTTGTTCGCATGCATCAAATAAAGTGCCTTGGGCACGGAGTGATAGGTCATTTTGTATGATGCTAGATTTACTTAGAGAATCTTTTCCGAGGGAGTCCAACTTCCAAAAATTATTATGAAAAAAGAAAAATATTGAGAGATTTAGGACTTCATTACTAAAGATAGACTCATGCATAAATGATTGCATGATATTTGGGTGTAAATGAAAGCAAAACACTTTGTGATACTTGCGGTGAGTCTCGGTGGAAAGTTCTGGAAGGTGATATTTCAAGCGTTGAAAACTCTAGGAAGACAAAAAAGAAAAACAAAGTGTCAAACAAGTCATTTTGGCATTTTCCTTTGAAGCCAAGGCTTCAAATATTGTTCATGACAACTAAAATTGCATCCAATATGGCATGGCATGCATATGAGCGCATAGATGATGGTATCATGAGACACCCAGCTGACTCTCCAGCTTGGCAGACATTTGATTACAATCATCCAAATTTCGCTAAGGATGCTCGAAATGTAAGATTAGGCTTGTTCGCTGATGGATTTAGTCCATTCAGAAGCATGATGATTAACCATAATACTTGGCCAATTGTTTTAATGCCTTATAACTTACCACCTGGAGAGTGCATGAAGAAGTCATATTTTATGTTATCTACACTTATACCTGGTCCCAGTGAACCAGGAAATAACATTGATGTCTACTTGCAACCTTTAATTGCTGAATTAAAGGAATTGTGGGATGTAGGTGTTAAGACATACGATGCTTCAAGAAAGCAAAATTTTCAAATATATGCGGCATTATTGTGGACTATAAGTGATCTTCCTGGTCTTGCAAATTTGTCGGGTTGGAGTACTAAAGGAAAATATGCATGCCCAGTGTGTCTTCAAAACACGAACTCAGAGTATTTGAAAAACTCCCATAAGCAATGCTACATGTGCCATCGAATATTGTTACCTCGTAACCACCCTTATCGTAATGATACACGCTCATTTATCGGGAAAGAGGAGCATAGAGAAGCCCCTCCTTATCCTACAGGTTCAGAGGTGTTTGATGAAGTAAAACACATTGAAAATAAATTTGGGAAACTAATAGGTGCCCAAGGCTTGCCTTATGGCTGGAAGAAAAAGAGTATTTTCTTTGAGTTGCCATATTGGAAGAGTAATTTATTACGCCACAATCTCGATGTTATGCATATTGAGAAGAATGTATGTGATAAGATTTTATACACGTTGTTGAGCTCTGATAAGTCCAAGGACAACAAAAATGCACGCCTGCACTTGAAATATAATGGTTTAAGACCCGAACTTCATCCTTTCGTAGATGTCAATGGCAGAGAATGGTTACCTGCGTCTTGTTTTGAATTGGATAAAAATGAGAAACATCAATTTTGCATGGTGTTGAAAAACATAAAAGTGCCTGATGGATATGCCTCAAATATATCAAAATGTGTGCAGCTAAAGCCTCAAAAGATTTCCATTAATAAGAGCCATGACATATATACTAATGCAACAATTATTACCTATAGCACTACGCAACTGCTACCAAGTTATGTTCGTTCACCTATTATTCGTTTGTGCAAGTACTTTCAAGAATTGTGTTCCAAGACACTCCATCACAGGTGATTTGGTTAGAATGGAAAATGATATATCAATAATACTATGCGAGCTTGAAAAAATATTTCCTCCTGCATTTTTCGATATTCTTGTTCATGTAACTGTGCATTTGGTTACCGAGGCAAAATTAGGAGGTCCAGTTCACTATCGATGGATGTATTTGCACGAGAGGTAACTTTTCATTTTTGTCAAACTCTTTTATGATTTGAACATAATACTTTGTAATATATTTTGTTTTCTATATTGTCAAAGGTACTTGAGCACGCTTAAATCTTATGTCCGCAACAAAGGCCGACTGAAGGGTCAATTGCGAAGGTTATTTAGCAGAGGAGTGCTTATCATTTTGTTCCCTTTACTTTGATGATCACGTAGAAACAAGGCGTAATCGACTTAGTCGAAATGAGGAAAGAGATCACATAAATAATGATGGCCTGGAAATCTTCTCAATGGTGGTCGGCCTCTGTCCCACGTGACAACCAAAGGGTTCTAGACAATAAAACCTTAGAAAAAGCACATAGATACATGCTTTTTAATTGTGAAGAAATTAAGTCTACAATAGAGTAAGCGACTAATTTTCACCTACAAAATCCTTATCCATTAAATCATCACATGACAATTATATTTACGTTGTGCAGTGATCATGAGTCAATGATCGATTTAAAAAGCGTCGTTCCCAGAACATGAGATCGCATTTAATTCACGGTGTGATTTTCCCAAATGGTTCTCTAGCCTAGTAAGTATTTTATTTTTTTTGGTTATGTGTTTTCGATATTGTTGACATGATTTTTTCACCAGGTGTCAGGACTTGATCATTATGATGCTGATGACATGATTCAAAGTGATATCGCATGCCTTGCAAGAGGGCCACTTCCAGTGGGTCAAAGATTTAAAGGGTTTGTTGCTAATAGTTTCAGATTTCACACCAGGGAAGTTGAGAAAAAAAGAAAAACTCAAAATTGTGGAGTGATGGTTAGTGCAGCAACGACCAGCTTTGCAAGCAAAAAAGACAAAAGACCCATCTCTTCTGATTTGACCTATTATGGGATTGTGAAAGACATAAATGAGTTAAACTATCTCCAAGGAAAGAGAGTTGTACTATTTGAGTGTGATTGGGTCACAAAGGGTAGAAGATTAAAGCAAGATAGTGATGGGTTCATATTAGCGAATTTTACAAACATAAAGCGTCAGAGTGAGCCGTTTGTTCTTGCATCTCAAGTACAACAAGTTTTCTATGTGGAGGATCCTTCTGATAGAGGATGGCATGTTGTTGTAAAAACTAAACCGAGAGAGAAATTTGAGGATGGAAATGACTTAATAATAAGTGATATCGACATCATAGCTCAAAGCACACCATGTAACGAACCACCCAATGATGGGATTTCAGACATTTTTTGGGTTCGCGAAGGGGTGCCTCCTACTCTAGCATAATAAGAATAGAGTCCTATTAGGAGTTCTTATTTTCTATTTGAGATAGTTGATCAGTTTCTTATGTTTTTTGAGAAATTAATTGTTCTAGTTCTGGATTTTTAATTTTAGTGAAATTTACCTTATTGAAAATATACTTTTACTTATATTGCTCCTCATTATATTTTTTTCCAAGATTCTTAATTGCAGAAAAGTGGTTAAGGGCCACGTTATTACTAGGAATGATCTTATAGCAATGGCGAGAGGGCAAAGAAGTAATTTTTCTAATAGTGGCCAGAGAAGGTTGCATTTACCCTTAGACGATGGTGACAGCTGGAGTGATACAAATACAGATGGAGATCTCAGTAAGCAACATGATGGTCGTCGAGGTTCGTTACAGTACATATACATATATGTCTTGTTTATATTTCTTAATCTTTACTGTAATTCTTTGGTCGGTCTTTTACATTCTTAATAGATAATGTTGTGTGTCTGAAACGGGGACCAAGAGTTACTAGTATTCCAGATTATCTTCTAAAAAGTAAAGATCAGAATGCCAATGAGCAGTATCTCGACCCTCCATGTACATATCTGTATACATACTGTGTCCATGTATTTTTAGTAACGTTACATTTATTATATTGGCTGAAAAAATAAGTTGTCCCATTAATCGAGTTGTTTAATTGTAGTAATAAAGCAAGGACAGAAAAGTGCAAATTTTATCCATAGTCGCGGAAAATACACATTAGGTAGTGGCCAACAAAGTGCTCCAAATATTGATGATTTAATCGATTTCGAGACCCTTCGAGCAATGACAATGGGAAAGCCAAGTACGAAAACGATTAATGATTTAATTGATGACCAGAATATACATTCACAAGGTATGAAATAGATTATAAATGTAGCATAGCGGTATTGATCTGTCATCTTATTCAACTTATTATATATTTACTTGACTATTCTGAGTTATATAGTGTTTGAATTTCATAATGTAGAGAATCTTGGAGCAACAAAAAGGGGAAGGCAAAGTACAAAAGCGATTAATGGTTCAATGGATGAGCAAAATTTACATTCTCAAGGTATGAAATAGATTAGAAAATGTAGCGATATTGATGTGTCATCTTGTCCAACTTAATGTATATTTACTGACTGTTATTAGTTATATAGAGTTTGGATTTTGTAATTCAGATAGTTATTAGTTATATAGAGTTTGGATTTTGTAATTCAGATAACCTTGGAGCACTCAAAAGGGGAAAGCAAAGTACAAATGAAGTTGATGATTTAAATGATGCACAGAATGTACAATCTGAAGGTATTGGTTGTCCATTTTTTAAGTTAGTATATGTTGATTGTTGTTACTTGAATTGTGTTTTCATACCTTGATTTAGAGGACCTTGGAGCAATAACAAGAAGGCGGAGTGTTAGGAATGTGAATAATAGTAAAAGAAGCGAACATTCCATTCTTGGTGTAGATAACCGGGTGGATGAAAATATTAACAAGTTAGCAAATACAGATCATGTTGAGTCCCAAGGTATACTACATCATATTAGACATGATACTACATCATATACACATGATATAATTTGTCCCTTTCAATATATTTATAAAACTTATTTTTCTTGTATGTGTAGATGCCACTTGTAAACAACATAAAACTAGAGGATTGACTTATATGCCTCACATTTATGCCATAAGCTCTGACAACAAAAGTCAGCCCCTGAAGGTTTCATTCAATCGGTATGGAAAACCCATTGGTCCTAATAAAAGCAAATTTGTTGAATTTGTGGGGTCTATTGCAAGAAATGGGAAAGTAGCTCCACTTAATTACCCAGATTGGCATAGGGTGCCAGACCCCAACAAAAAAACAATGTTGAGCATGATCAAGGTATAAATTTATAGAATTGATATATATTATTGTAGTGATTTACCAACGTTACATGGTTATTACATTTTTGTAGGGGAGCTTTGTTATTTCTGGATATGAAAAGATTGTTTTGAAAGCTTTAGCTAGAAGTTGGAGGATTTTCAAATGTAGAATTAAAAAATTATATTTTAATCCAAACTTAAGTTTGGAACAAAACTTACGTAAGAGGCCTGATACACGTGATGAGAGGGTGACGGAAGAACATTGGAAATTTCTTGTTGAACATTGGTGCAGTGAAGACGCAAAGGTGCAATTCATAATTTTTATGTTAAAGAGTCATTTTATTATTGTCTCTAACCACGGTATGATTGAACTCGATAGTACACTAGCGAGCAGAATAAAAAAAATAGATCAATGAAGAAAATGCAACATATTACTGGAAAAAAGAGTTTTGCTCAAGTTTATGAATCTGCTAAGGTAACTACTTTTCATTTTCAAAAGTAATTATAACTTAAAGGGTGATGATTAAAATAGAGAAGTTTTTGGCTGTAGGAAGAAGCTGCACTTAATGTTGGGATATATGAGGATGATGATGAAACTGTTAAGGAGGCAGGAATAAAGGAGCTGAGCCGAGCAGACATTTTTGCAAAATGTTATTCTCGAGATGGGAATACATATAATCCGGAAGTTACAAATGCATTGGTGAATCTTTTCTAGTACTTATGTAATATTTTTTTTCTTACTACAACATTTCAAAATATATGACCCCGAATGATTTTTTTTTTCGTTAAATTTGTATATAGGAAAAAATGCGACAATTAAAGAGTCAACTACCACCTGGTGCACGGGACAAAGGTCCAAATGACATATATGCCCAAGTCCTTGGAGAAGATAAAGGTGGACGAGTGCGCATGTATGGTTACGGAACAACTGCGAAGCAGGTATATGGTGATCATTCACTTGGCCATAATGATATCAATCGCATTGTCATGGAAAAAGAAGCATTGATGATACGACTAGAACAGAAGGACAACTTAATTCAAATGTTGTTGAGCAAAGTGGACTCGAGTGGAAATGATCATTCAAGATTGACAAAGGGATCTTCCCCATCAACCTTGCGCACTCAGAATTGCCTTGGCCCGCTCAACCCTCAAGTACCCGTTCTATTCCCTTGCAGGTACGTACATAGTACTTATAGTAGCTATTATGTGATGTCATGTTATATGGAATACCATGAATATATTTAGATGTATTGTCGGGAAGTTATATAGAATACCATGAATATATTAATATGTAATAGGTCATTTTGGACTAATTTGAAACAGGATGCCTCTCGTATTTTAAAACAGGATGCCTCTCGTATTTTAAAACAATGCTTCTGTTCATAATACATATGCTGTGTTTCACTGGGAGCTTATTAAAACAATGCTCCTGTTCATAATACATATGCTCCTGTTCATAAAACATATGCTCCTGTTCATAATACAATGCTCCAGTCAAAGATTGTCGTTTCTGTGTATGTTTGGTAATTTGTTCTTCTATTCTGAAAAACAAGATGGTCAGTAATTTAACATATGCTCCTGTCGCAGGCATACTGCCGTTTCTGTCAAACATATGCTCCTGTCGCAGGCATACTGTACTGGACTCGATAATTCAGGCGATTTCAAGTATGGCTGTACTTTACAAGTATGGCTGTAATTTCAAGTATGGCTGTAATTTAACCGAGTCCAATACACTTTCCTGCCCGAATGGAATCAGGCGATTTCAAGTATGGCTGTAATTTCAAGAATGGAAATGTTGTTCTCTCTTGCACTGAGTACAGTATGCCTGCGATTTCATGTAGAGTTACAACATTTCCATTCATGTTTTGAACGTGGCAGTAGCTGTACATCTTGCTTCGTTCGAGTTCTGTATTGTAATCCCCTTGTTTCTAGATTTACTCTACATGATTGAAGGAATATCTGGGCTTTTTGATATGGTCAGTGTGTTATCTGTGTAACACCCCCGAGATATTCGAAGTATATTACAGCGCCGTGGACCCCTACATGGGACCCACCAGGCTACAACTAGAAAACACCCCTCGACTAACCATCTCGGTTAGAGTGAACACCCATTTAAATAATATAACATATAAAGGTACGCCCGGAGTAACCAGCGAAATAAGCAACAGTCGACAATGTAGCAATCTAAAATAATACAACACGGGGTTTGAATTGAAAAGCCTAAGTACTCGCGAGTACGGTCTATCAGTTCATAAATATAGTAAACAACCATGTCGAAGTGGACAAGTGAAATAAGTAGACTCGAGTGCACATGTCAACGACCCCGGCCAACATCCTCGTATTGTCCCAGCGCTCGCTCGTCCGGATGATCATAACCTGAAATTCATAACAAGAATTTCCCCGAAACGGGTCCCCAGAGGGGTTAGCAATTACGCTTGTACAAGTAATCAAGGCAACCCAATCGCTTACACATTTCATAGTATATGCACCAATATCAATTTCAAAAGTCCAAAACCAGACATGTCTTTTCCGGGAACAAACAGTCAAACAATTTGCCTAGGACCGGGACGAAGCCACGAATCCCACCCGAGGCCTCTAAGGACCCTCCCGAGCTGGCCATTTCATAAAATAAATCACGCACAGGCATCGCCTAGGACCGGGACGAAGCCACGAATCCCACCCGAGGCCTCTAAGGACCCTCCCGAGCTGGCTAGCGAAACAAACTCATGAATCCAGAGTGAAGTCATAGATTCCCCCGAGGCCCCGTCGGACCCTCCCGAGGTGAGTAAAGCACACACAATATACATTACCATTTCACGTTAAGCATAAGGGTTTCCAAGAATACTTGCCTTGAATAATAAACGACGCAACGAACGGAAGGAAAAACACCGGTGACCGATAGGAGCCGATAATCACGAACCTAACGATACGAAGAACACAATCACGACCAATCCTAAATGAATACGGAATTGGAATACACCCGAAAACCCGCCTACGATTTATGTATATTCGTATAGAAACAACGACGAGGGCGGACCACAACCAAACCCTCTCGATTACAAAATTACTACGAAATATACCATGAATCCGTAGGGTAACCAACGAAATCGACAAGATTAATCATGTACATCATGAATTAATCTAACATACGGAACGAATCGGACGAAACATGAAAACCCCTTTCAATTACTCAAAACAAGGTTTTAGGAGATTACCTTGAATAATGACGAAGAACACGATTAGAGGTTGATACTATGCTCCAATAACTCGAAGAAGATGATGGCTCGGAGTTATCAAGCTTCAAATCGCCGGAAATACCAAGGAGATCGCCTAGGAGTCGGATGGGGAGGAGAAGGAGTGAAAATGGCCGAAATCGGTCAACCCCTGGGTTTATAAACCCAGGGCTCGTTACGTACGTTAGCCACCACATGCTAACGTACGTAAGCCGTATTACGTACGTAAGCCATAAGGGCCTTACGTACGTAACCAAAAAGGCAGAATCGTCTGTACTGATATACACTGGGGCATTACGTACGTAACCAAAAAGGGTGTTACGTACGTAACCAAAAAGGCATAATCGCCTGTACTGAATTACACTAGGACGTTACGTACGTAACCAAAAAGGGTGTTACGTACGTAACATTCCTTTCTGTGGAGCACAGGCCAGAAATGAAAGAGGGGGGGTACCGAAAAAAGAATCGAAATACAACGGTGAACAATTCACGATGGTACGAACGTAAGGGGCCTGAAACGACGAACTTAAGTGCCGAAGGAAAACATATTCCCGACTACTCAAAGGTTCAGAAAAACAACATCAAGCGTAAATTTCCCAAAAGTTTGGGAAATTTACAAAACAGTCCAAACATGCGAAATGTACGAAACATGGTCGAAACACCAACAAAAGCTCACAACGCCCACAATAACATGAGATCGATCTTCGGCAACCCCGAAACGGCGGTTCCGAACGACGATTACGATAATATGCGAAATAACAACATGAAACATCAAATCGAGTAAAACGAGTCCGAATCAAGCTCGAACGACAATAAGTTCAATATCAAATGTCCTCAAAATGACAATACGATTACAAGCGAGCTGTTAAAAACGAAAATGCACTAAAATGAGAATAATAAGAGAAGGGAAAAATGCGGATATTACATCCTACCCCTCTAAAAACAAGTTTCGTCCCGAAACTTAAGAAATAAACAACTCGGGATACTTAGCACGCATGCTATCCTCGGTTTCCCAAGTCGCCTCCTCGACACCATGTCTCGACCACTGCACTTTGACCAAAGGAATGGTCTTATGCCTCAGTCGCTTCTCACGGTGTTCCAAAATCTTTAAGGGACGCTCCTCGAAGGTAAAATCTTCGGCAATCTCGACCTCGCCAAAGTCGATGATGTGACTAGGATCCGGAACATATTTCCTCAGCTGGGAAACATGAAAAACGCTATGAACATGACTCAAGGCCGGGGGTAACGCCAAACGGTATGCCAACTCACCGACTCGCTCGAGAATCTCAAAGGGTCCAATAAATCTCGGACTCAACTTCCCTTTCTTCCCGAAACGAAAAACTCCCTTCGTCGGCGACACCTTTAGCAAAACGTGGTCTCCCACCTCGAATTCCAAAGGTCGACGACGGACGTCGGCATACGACTTCTGTCGACTCTGGGCAGTCAACATCCGTTCCCGAATCAAATCCACCTTCCGCCTCGTCTCAAGGACAATATCCGGTTCGGTCCCGACCAAATCGGACGCTTCATTCCAACAAATCGGCGATCGACAGCGCCGCCCGTAGAGCGCCTCATACGGTGCCATCCGGGTCGACGCGTGCCAACTATTGTTGTACGTGAATTCGATCAATGGCAAATGCTCCTCCCAGTCACTACTCCAAATGAGAGCACAAGCACTCAACATGTCCTCGAATGTCCGGATAGTGCTCCGACCGCCCATCCGACGGGGATGAAAAGAGGTACTCAATCGCAACGGTACCCAACGCCTTATGTACCGCCTGCCAAAAGTGCGATACAAAACGGCCATCACGATCCGAAACAATAGACTTCGGAGTACCGTGAAGACTCACAATCTGCGCGATAAACACACGAGCCAACTTCTCCGGGCCCCAAGTGTCCTTGATGCCCAGAAAATTTGCCGACTTGGTCAGACGATCAACAACCACCCACACCATATTCATGCCCGACCTCGATCTCGGCAGACTCGTAACAAAATCCATCGATATATCTTCCCATTTCCATTCCGGAATGGGAAGTGGATGCAATAACCCAGCCGGTCGCTGATGCTCAATTTTGACCTGCTGACAAGTCAAACATTTTGCTACAAATTGCGCGACCTCCTCCTTCATATCATTCCACCAGAAGTTCCTCCTCAGGTCCTTGTACATCTTACTCGAACCAGGATGAACGGAATAGGGTGTAGAATGGGCCTCACGCAAAATACTGTCAGTAATTCGATCGTTCGCACACAAAGCCGACTGAATCTCAAAACACCATCCTCGTGAATCACAAACCCAGGAGACTTTCCCTTAAGAACGTTCTCTCGGATTTGAATAATCATCGGATCCTCTAACTGCTTCAGCTTAATTTCATCGATCAAAGACGACGAAATCTCTAAAGCACGAAGTTGCCCGACGGCCCCAGGCAACAAAACTTCAACATCTAACTCGATCAAAGCCCGCCGAAGCTCAGACTGAGACGTAAGGATCTCAAGCGTTCGCAACGCAACCGGTTTCCGACTCAAGGCGTCGGCCACGACGTTCGCCTTGCCCGGATGATAAAGGATTTCGAGGTCATAATCCTTAATCAACTCTAACCACCTCCTCTGCCTCATATTCAACTCCCGCTGAGTAAATATGTATTTCAGACTTTTATGATCGGTAAAAATCTGACATGCAGAGCCGAAAAGATAGTGACGCCAAATCTTTAGCGCAAAAACAACTGCCGCTAACTCCAAATCATGAGTAGGGTAGTTCAGCTCATACGGCCTCAACTGTCTCGACGCATAGGCAATGGTCTTGCCGTGCTGCATCAATACACACCCAAGACCCTGACCCGAAGCATCGCTATAAACGGCAAAACCCTCGTTGCCACATGGCAATGCCAAAACCGGGGCTGAAGTCAACCGCTTCTTCAATTCCTCAAAACTCAACTGCCTCGTCACCTGCACGAACTTCTCGGATTTCTGGAGCAACTGCGTGAGTGGCCGAGCTAGTTTCGAGAAACCCTCGACGAACCTACGGTAGTAGCCAGCCAAACCCAAGAAACTACGGAGCTCCTTCACATTCCTGGGCGGTGCCCAATCCAACACTGCCTCAATCTTCTGCGGATCCACAAGAACCACCTCGTATTAAATCACTTTTCCTAAAAACATCACTTCCTTCAGCCAGAATTCACATTTCGAGAACTTTGCATAGAGTTGTTCGGTCCTCAAAATGTCTAATACTACCCGCAAATGATGGGCATGCTCTTCTTCATTCCTTGAATAAATAAGAATATCGTCAATAAAGACGACGACACACTTATCCAAATACTCGATAAAAACTTTGTTCATCAACTGCATGAACACCGCCGGCGCATTCGTTAACCCGAAAGGCATAACCACGAACTCATAATGTCCGTATCTCGTCCGAAAAGCTGTTTTCGGCACATCGGATTCTCTCACCCGGAGCTGATAGTACCCCTATTTCAAATCAATCTTCGAGAATACCGTAGCTCCCTGCAACTGGTCGAACAAGTCATCAATTCTCGGCAAAGGATACTTGTTCTTGATGGTCACCTTGTTTAGTTCGCGATAGTCGATACACAAACGTAGTGAGCCATCCTTCTTCCGCACGAACAGGACCGGTGCGCCCCAAGGCGAGGCGCTCGGTCGAACATACCCCGACTCAAGAAGCTCACTCAACTGCTTCTTCAACTCGGACATCTCTGAAGGTGCCATGCGATAGGGCGCCTTCGAAATAGGAGCCGCGCCCGGCTCTAACTCTATAGTAAACTCGACCTCACGATCCGGTGGCAATCCCAGAACTCGTCAGAAATACATCAGAAACTCGCTAACGATTGGAATCGGCGAAAGATCGACTCCACCACTCCGCCCGCAAGGCGTAGCACCAATAGCGCACACCCTTACGCAGAGTCTCATCGCCTTCAAGGCGTTAATAACGAACTGTTTCCCTCTTTCGCCCCGCGAAAGAGTGCTCGGTGCCGTCCTCGGCTAACATATTGATGATTCTCGTGCGGTAGTTCATGATAGCACCATGCCGCTCGAGCCAATCATCCCCAAGAATCAAATCCTCACCCTCGATACTCACAACAATAAGATTAGAGGGCCAAGTCCTCTCACAAATAAGTACAGAACAGTCTCGAACCTCCTGATCACCAACGATCCTATCACCGCTAGGAAGCTTAACGATGAACGGTTCACAAGGCATCAAACAGTCGAGACTCAAACGGCGCGCACAATCCAAAGATATGAACGAATGCGTAGCACCGGAATCGAAAAGCACACTGACAGGGTGAGAAAGAATATAAACGGTATCTGTCGCCACGGTAGCCGCTGGGTCATCGGCTCTCCGCATCTCATAAACACGCGGCTGGGCAGAGCCGACACTGGAAGCTCCTCCCCTAGCGGGCTGACCCCGACCCCTACCTCGACCGGCACTCGGAGGTGGCGGCGGAGCAAATGAGCCCTGGTT
>JAWKAU010001041.1:0-19000 GCA_033398695.1 Orobanche coerulescens
TAGAGTCGAATACCAAGAATATAGGTAGCTTCTCCTAAGTCTTTCATGGAGAAATTACTCGAAAGCCAAGCTTTCACAGAACTGAGCATTCCCACATCATTTCCTATTAGTAGAATGTCATCTACATATAGTACTAAGAATGCGATCTTGCTCCCACTAACCATCTTGTATACACAAGGTTCCTCTTCATTTTGCACGAAGTCAAACTCTTTGATCGCCTCGTCAAAACGAAGGTTCCAACTACGCGACGCTTGCTTCAGTCCATAAATAGAACGCTGAAGCTTGCACACTTTCTGAATATCGACTTCGGACACAAAGCCTTTAGGCTGCTCCATATAGATTTCCTCCTCGAGGAATCTATTAAGGAAAGCCTTCTTTACGTCCATTTGCCATATCTCATAATCATGGTAGGCAGCTATAGCAAGCATCATGCGAATAGACTTGATCATGGCTACGCGCGAGAAGGTATCGTGGTAATCGATCCCTTCCTTCTGGGTATAACCCTTTTCCACAAGCCTGGCCTTATAGGCGTCAACCTTGCCATCACCATCGGTCTTTCTCTTATAGATCCACTTGTTCCCAATAGGTACTATGCCCTTGGGGCGGTCTACTAGAGTCCAGACCTGATTGACATGCATCGAGTCTATCTCAGCTTCCATAGCTTCACGCCATTTCGCGGAGTCTACATCTACCATCGCTTGGTCATAGGTCGTCGGGTCGGTCTCTTGGCTATCACTTGGAACCTCATGGAGACCTAGCTCCTCCAAGTGCACAAGCCCATACCTCTCAGGTAAATGAGACACCCTACTAGATCTACGAGGTGGTTGTACTTGTGTTTCAGAAGGTTCGGTTCCAGTTTCTTGCACAGGTGTCTCCCGAGGAGTTTCATTGTATTCTTCTAAAGAAATACTTCTACCTGCTCCGCCTTCCTGAATGAACTCATCTTCCAGGAAGTGTGCTTGTAAAGCAACAACGATCTTTCGATCTTCGGGCATGTAGAATAGATATCCCATCGTCCCAGATGGGAATCCAATGAAACGTCCCTTTGCGGACCTAGCTTCCAACTTCTCCACCTTAGTCTTCTTGACATAAGCGGGACATCCCCAAATCCTAATGTGATTAAGACTTGGTTTCCTGCCCTCCCACATCTCATGTGGAGTTTTAGGAACGGATTTGGAAGGACATCTGTTCAAGATATACGCGGCAGTCAGGAGTGCATACCCCCACAGGTACATTGGGTAGTCAGTGTAGCCCGGCATGGAACGGACCATGTGTAACACGGTGCAGTTCCTTCTTTCGACACACCATTTAAGCGAGTACTGGAGGTGTTAGTTGTGAAACTATTCCATGTTCCTTAAGGAACTCGTCAAACTCCGTACTCATATACTCGCCACCTCGGTCCGACCGAAGTGCTTTGATATGATTACCAGTTTGTTTCTCGACTAGGGCCTTGAATTCCTGGAATTTCTCAAAAGCCTCGGATTTATGTTTCATTAAGTATACATAACCATACCTAGTATGATCATCTCGTAACGTAATGAAATATTGATATCCGTCACGTCTTCTTCAAAGCACCACAAACGTCGGTATGGATTAATCCCGATTTATCGGCGGCTCTTTCAAAAGTCCTGTGAAGGGGACTTAGTCATTTTACCTTTAAGGCAAGATTCACAAGTAGGAAAGGGATCCGATCCCAATGGACCCATAAGTCCATCCTTTTCCATCTTGTAAACCTTGGTCGACCAACATGACCAAGTCTAAGATGCCATTTCAAAACTTGATTGGTTTCATCCCTACCACGTTTTCTAGTCATAGTATTCACAACTACTTTGTTCTTTGAGATTTAGATGATATAATCCATTTAACAATGTAGCGGTACCCACTAGTTTATTTCGAAATAAATTTTGCAGGAACCATCACCAATGAAAAATGAAAAACCTTTTCGGTCCATGACCGGAATGGATACAATGTTTTTGTGCCCCTTGGGCAAAACAAGTACATATACTAAAGTAAAAACAAAGCCGGATTCTCAACCCAAAAGAAGTGATCCTATGTGGTCGCCTCGACACTATGCCCGCTTCATTGTGATCATAATTTCTCCGGCTCCAAGCTTCCTACTTTGTTCAGATCACGATTCACGGTACAAATATGAGAACTAGCACGAATCCAAGATCCAGAAGTAGAAAATACGATGGCGAACAATTTGTTTCCAAAACTAAAAGTTACATGCACGAAGTGCCATGAAGAATCGGACAGTCTCTAGCCCAGTGGCCCAGCTCACCGCACTTGAGACAAGCATCCTTCTTCTTCTTGTTCTTCGGAACCATCGGGGCCTTGCCTCCCTTAAGGTCCTTTGCTTGTGGTCCAGTCCGCTTCTTGGTCTTTTTCTTCTTATTCTTAGACTTCCGAAGTCCAGAAGAAATCACAAGGTCCGACTCCTTCATCCGTGGAGTCTTCATTTGAGACTGAGCGGTCACAAGTTTGTTCATTAGCCCAGCTAAATTACATGCAATCTCATTGCAGTTGAAGTTCATAACAAAGTGTGAGAAGGAATCAGGGAGAGACTATAGGATAAGGTCGGTTTGGAGAGAAGTATCCATTTTAAAATCAAGAGGCTCCAATCTCTCGATCATGGATATCATTTTGAGGACGTGTTCCCCAACCTTCTCACCTTCCTTCATCCTTGCACCGAACAGTTGCTTGGATATCTCATATCTAGCAGTTCTGCTGTGCTCACCATAAAGTTCGGTTAAGTGAGATAGAATCTGCCTAGCAGAAGTCATTTTCTCATGAGCTCTCTGAAGCTCATTAGACATGGAAGCCATCATATAAGCACGGACTTTCACGTCATCCTTAACCCACTTTTCGTGCTTTTCAATCTCTTCCTGATTGGCTCGGGTCCGCACAGGAGGCACCAGAATGTCCGTCTCCAAGACGTATCCCAGTGCCTCTATACTGAGGACAATCATCAGATTGCGGAGCCAATCCACAAAGTTAGGTCCCATTAAGGTGTTCTTTTCGAGTAGAATTGCGAGTGGATTCATTGTCATATTGAGATTTGTCTGCATTAAGTATAACAGATTAATTAGTGACTTGTTATATTATGATCTGAGTATAGAATTAAGGTCTTTTCTATTCTTGTTACCCAGCTCCCACTATTTTTATCGGAACAACACACTCCCATGTGAAATCCAGAAGTATCGTCGCACTACTTCATTGTGGTGATCGAGTTCTTTATAAATCTTAATAGAGGGCAACCGAACAGGTTTCTAGTCTATTAATTTTCATAAAGTGGTGTCCAACACCAACCCATCTAATGAATGATTCGATCTTCTTTTTCCCCTTGTTCACTCCCCTCAACCTATACGGTTTCTATGGTTCGTGAACAAGTTAAGTTTATACCATCGACGCAAATCAGTTTCACAATTGAATCTTATCCAGAACCTATCGTGTTTCTAGGGATAAAATTTGCTCCAACCGAAGGCATCTAATGCGCTCCGGTAATTTATCCGTCCTCCCGACGACTACCCCGATAACTCGGAAGCATAACACATCCGGTTTGGATTTCAATTTCCGAAAGCTCGATGGAGGAAGGAAAACCTTGAAACCTTATAAACTTAATAATTTGTTGTGGGAGAATTTTCGCGATTACCGTTACACTTTGCACATTAATCATTTTAGCGCGTTTGTTGCATTCATACAATATGTAACAACCATTCACAACCTAGTTGCTACCAACATGTGGTTCATGGACCGTTCTAGAAAACAAAAACTCCGTAATCTAATTACAAGTCTTCGTCTTGAATCTTCGTCTTCTCGAAACGGATCTTCCTCGGTCTTCGTCATTACATATAAATTTTACATTGAAAAATTGCATCCTAGATACAAATATTTCTAGTAAAATAAATAGGCTCAAAAGCGGCCTTTACAACCCAATCGAATAAAACGAGCGATTCAAACTAAGTCCATGAACCACATCCCCATTCACAAGCATTCATCCAATAAATACTCAATAAATGGATAGCGAGAAGATTACATATGATCCAATCAATAATCAACAATAAATAGAATTGATCCAATCAATTCAACAATAATCGACAATTTAATTTTCGTCCGTAGTATACCCTTAAAATATTTTCTTTGAATTTTCCCTCATCAAAAATTCCAAATTATTGATTTTAAAGCAGAAAATTCAATAATCGAAAATATCTTGAAAAGCGAGACCCGGTGCGACGGCTGAAAAGCGCCCGGCACGAGGCACCACTGGCCGGCGGCCTACAGGCCACGCCGGCTCCAGAGCGAAAGGGGCCCGGCCATGCCGGACACGGCCGGAGATACAAGACTACCGGCCGGATACATCGAGCACTCGGCTCGTCTGGCCTGCCCGGCGGGACTCGGCTCGTCGGCAAGCGTCCGGCCGGATCCGGCAGCACTCGGCTCGTCTGACAACACGCCGGCGGGACTCGGCTCGATCGGCAAGTGTCCGGCCGGATCAGCGAGCACTCGGCTCGTCTGAACACGCCCGGCGGGACTCGGCTCGTCGGCAAAGCGTCGACCCACGGGCGGACGTGCTCGGCCATACTCGGCGGTGTATGGAAAAGCGTCCAACGATTCGACATTCGTTTTGAGGCGATTTCTAAAATCCTGTTATTCCTGATCTGAATATTATTAATATAAATCATATTTCCAAGAAAAACCTGATTTATACCATAACATAAAATCACGGAAAAACAACACTACGACGAACAATAAAATATCTACGATTATCAAAGTGATTCTAAATCACAAAATAAGCATTCCAAATGCTAAATATCGTATATACGATCGCAAGACCTCGCTCCAATACCACTGTTGGGATTCGGTGCCTAAAACGAAGGCCCAGTGGAAGCGGTAAAACAAAAATTAATTCGATCTGCATCCCTACGAGGATCGATCGAGCTACGTATATACGAATATAAAATAAACAAAGGAAGATTCGAAATCAAACCCTTGTCGTCCGTTGATTATATGGATTTCCTTCTCTTGAGCTATTCCCCAAACGATCCAAAATGCTCCAAGCCCTTGGATGATCCAACGCCGAAAAACCGCGTCTCTACTTGTCACGCGTCGGAGAAACGAACGGAATGACAACACTCGATTAACCTCTAAGGTTACGGCTAGAATCAAGTGATGAAACTTTAGTTATAACACTCTAAGTGTTTTAATTTATATCTCTCAATATATCTTTAATTTTCTCCAAGAACAATTAAGATGATATGAAGAAGATGATGAAGACAATTGAGAAAATGGTTTTTCTCTCTCTCTCTCTCTCTCTATCTCACTCTCACGTAGGAATGTGTAGGTGAAATGAAAGATGTCTTCATCCCTTTTATTCAACTCCCCACTACTAGCAACAACTCATGCATGTGGGAATCTAACCCCAC
Source organism: Orobanche coerulescens (assembly GCA_033398695.1). NCBI lineage: Eukaryota > Viridiplantae > Streptophyta > Magnoliopsida > Lamiales > Orobanchaceae > Orobanche > Orobanche coerulescens. The sequence continues at coordinate 5,424 of JAWKAU010001041.1, forward strand.
CTCCACCATTATCATACATTAAAGAATGGAGACATAAGTCCAAAAAGAAGGTGGCTAGAAATGGGGGGGGCCATGGAGAAACGGATGAGTTTGGTTCGTTTCGGACTCCCGAGAGTCCAAACAGATAAATTCCAATTCCGTTCCGATGTATTTTTATAGTTTAATTAATCCAATTAATTTCATCATATCAAATACAAAATAATATAATTAGTTTCTCCAAGAAATAATTATATATATGAATTAAATTAATCACCCAGTAATTTATTTAATTCATTAGGCCGTAAATCAATTTATCCAATAAATCGATTTAAACATCCAATGTTCCAAAATTAGATATCCAATATCTAATATTCATAATGAGAGAATTAGCTTTATTCATTCCGTCGTCAATCCTATTGCGCGACTCAGTAGGTCCGTCTCAGTCAGCAATGGGAGGAACCAAAGAGTAGTAGCACCACCTAGCCAGCCTGGCGGCCTACACTGTACCCCAACTGCGAACGAATGATTGGGATTATTCAAGAATCATTCTGTCGTGAATACCAGTATACGTATAAACCCTTCTTTCAAATGTCCCGATCAAGTTATAGAGTCACGATCAGTCAAACCCTATCTGTACTTGACGCTATGCATTCGTTAATGCAAATCGAGATCATCGAGCTGTCGTGTATCTAATACAACTAGCACCAATGCTTTGGCCAAAGACTTATGATCTCATCTGCCAATAACCGCATAGGACATATAACCCGCTCACTAACGGGAGAAAGAAGTCTATCTTGGTATTCAGTAGGACCTGCTACTTGCCCGTCAAGATGCACGTCGAGGTTGACCCCCGCCTTCCGGTTTGTTGTTGCCCAAAATATCTATCCGAAGATTAAATACTGCTGGAGACGGACAACAAATAACAATTTGCGGGAGCACTTCCGAGAGAAGATAAATAATACAAGATTTGTCGGGTTTGTTAGGCCCGGGCTTGAATGCTCTCGCGAGATGTTATTAATACAAATATTCGTGGATACAAGTATTAATGAAAGAAATCTAAATACAATGAGTGTAAAAAGACTCTGTTAATCCGGCTTTTGAGCGAAGCTCGGTGTTCTTCGTCCCTGCCGATCGTCTTCTTGTATGAGAGAGGCCGGGAGAAGAAGTACCGGAAGATAGCCGTTGCCAAGAGTTGGAGATAGCCAAGTGCTGGGTGTTGAATCTCGTGGGAATGCAGATAGTGTTTTGTGAGCCAAAATATCGGTGGGAAATGATGTTCTGAAGCCTTTTGTGTGATAAAAGTTCCGTCCTTGGACAAGTGTAGGGAGCCGTGTATTTATAGTGGCAGCCGAGTCTTGTCCTTTGGTGGGCGATCGCCTTCCGGCCATTATAATAATGGGGCGACCGTCCGCCGGCCAATATTATAATGGGGCGATCACCCGGGCTGTCGGGCTAAAGTCCAAGGTAGGTGTTGGCGCCAGCTGGGCGGTCCAATGAGGGGCCAGCACGCGTCCGGAAACTTTGTCTCATGCGGCCCTACTGACAACTTTCGGCGGAATCAATGTCACATGCGGCCCTACTGACAGCTTTCGGCGGCTTGTCGGCTGGTGGAAAGATTCTGCCAGGCTGTGGTCAATGATCCGAGATATGCGTATCTTGTCTCGGATTTTGCACATGGTGTCTGTCCTGAAGCTCGGCCTTTGCCGACTGGATGGCCATCGGGGCTGATCGACATGAGGCGGTCGTCTCTAGCTGGTCATCAGAGGTCGCCATCGGCCAGTTGCTGAGGGTCGGCATTGGTCGGTCACCAAGGGTCGGTCGGCAAGTGCCGAGAGATGATCGCCCGCTTGTCGGTCGCCAGGAGTCGGTCGCCGAGCACCGAGAGACGATCGTATTTGATGTCGATCGCTCGGCACCGGGACTTGTCCTGGGACCTTCGGTTGGCCGATTTAGCTTGTTCGCTGGGTTAAGGCTTGGCCGCACAGTCGGCTGATCGGCGATTCTGCCTTAGGCGCTCAGCGATGACTCGGTCGCCCGACCTCCGAGGCGATCGCCGGTCGGAGAGTGTTAATTCTTGACACAACAATTGCCCCCCAGCTTGCTACTATGTTGAAGACATGGGGCGAGGTGGTTCTTGCTGGCGATCGTGTAAGATGAGGACGGGCGATCTTGCTGAGCTGACTTAGGATTCGGACTTGGGATATCATGGTCGATTGGCTAGCTATCTTTCGGTCTTGTACCTGCAAAAACAACATTGGCAGATCCCCCTCGGAAACTTGGTGGTTTCGCTTGTTTGAGGAATCGTGCACAGTCGCGGAGATCGATGGACCGACTCCATGACCGTGTCTTGGTGCGCGAAGACATTGAGTGTCTCGTGACTCACTTTATTATGAGGGTCCTCTGTTAGGCTGCGCCTCACCTCGTATTTAAACGAAGGGCGTGCGGTCTCGGTCTAGAGGAGTCCTTGCGCGGGGCAGCGTCGGATGAATCAACTCCACGCCCGCGGCTTGTTAGCTCTGCTTCCACCTCGGCCAGCCATGGAGATGGCCGACCTCGACGGTGTACGTTGAGACGGGGGTTGTGGCACGTGTCCACTGATTAATTATGGAAAGCCCTCAGACTACGCCGGCCTCGTATTTAAACGAAAGGGCGGGCGATCTCGGCCGAAAGGGACCTTGCATGGCCGAAGCAGCCGGTTCCATCGACTGCCAGGACCATGGCTTTATGATTTGCGGCGGAGGCGATCGCGAGCCTTAGTCCCTTATTTAAAATGGTGGACTGTAGGCGGTGAGCGAGTCCTCCGGCTCTGCTGGATAGTAGCGATCGGGCTGGAAGACTGGAGGTCGTCGCTCGGGCTGGAAGACTGGAGGTCGTCGCTCGGGCGCCGATCGCGGTACTCCTAGGCTAAGAAGAAGCCTCTGCCTGGCCAGAAAATCTGCGGCTTTAGCTCGGAAGACCACGTAGGTCGTGGGTGGGTCCTTCGTAAGATGCCTGAACATAGGCGAAAGACCATGGAATCCGGCTAAGACCACGTGGAGGGCGATCTCATCGCTTACGGGCTCGCCGTTGAGGATGATCTCGTCTACCCGGTCAATGTAGTCCGAGTCGGATTCTTCTTTCCCTTGCTTGACTCGCAGCATGTGATGGGGACCTTCTGGTTGAGCGACCTTGGCGGCGAAGTACCTTGTGAAGACGTTCGCTAGCTCGTTAAAGGAGCCAATGGACCGGGGTGGCAACGAGGTGTACCATCGGTGGGCGAGGTCGTCCAGCGTCATAGGGAACATTCGGCACCTGGTCGCGTCAGATGCCCCACACCCGGCCATGTAGATGTTGTACTTGCTCAGGTGCATTTCGGGGTCCGATCGCCCCTCGTACAAGGGTGTTTGCGGGGGAGCGATCTTGTGCTGCACAGGGGCGAGCTCGATGTCGATCGCGAGCGGCTCGCTTGGCTCGGCGATCGTCTTCATGGCGCCTGCCCTGGACTGCAGGAGCGCCTTCATGTCGTCGATCTGACGTTGCATCGCAGCCATCGCCGTGGCTCGGTCGCTTGCTGATCGGCTTTGGGAGCGGGAGCCGAGGCGATCGTGTGCGATCTCGGACTCATTCTGCCCGACTTGGCTATCTGGCGAGGGGGAGCAGGCAGGTGCCGCCTTCAGGAGCCGGGTAGGCCGAGCTCCTGGTGACGGACTCAAACTCCGTCGTCTCGTAGCTGGGGCCGGACTGCCCCGGTCGCCAGGTCGGGTCACTGCCCAGGCGATCGAAGACAGAGGTGCCCCGGCTGCCGAGCGCCTCCTCTTGCGGACGAGAGCCTCCTGGCGATCGCTCGGCCAGTAACGCCTTGAGCTTCCGCTTGGACTTTTGCCGGCCGGCCGAGGGGGTGATAGCAGGAGGCGCGTCGAGAGCACTCCGTCGCTCCTGTAGGACGGCCATGACCTCGTCGATCTGTTCCTTGGTTCGGAGCTAATCGAGCGAGAGGCTTGGGCCGCCGTCGAGATGGGATCGCGTCTCGACGCGCGGCCGCCTTCCACCATCGAGTGCGGCTCGGGCCCAGGGACAGGCAGAGTGCAGCCGGCTGGTCAGCGGCTTTCTTCGACACGGAGGCGGAAGACATGATTTCTGAAAGATTTCTTTGAAGTGCAGTGAGTGTCACTTCAAGTATCTGCCCCGAGAACAGTGAGTGTTCTTCGGGACGGTAGGTATAAAAATTTGAGGGTTGGATGCCCTCCTTCTAGCGCCAATTGTTGTTGCCCAAAATATCTATCCGAAGATTAAATACTGCTGGAGACGGACAACAAACAACAATTTGCGGGAGCACTTCCGAGAGAAGATAAATAATACAAGATTTGCCGGGTTTGTTAGGCCCGGGCTTGAATGCTCTCGCGAGATGTTATTAATACAAATATTCGTGGATACAAGTATTAATGAGAGAAATATAAATACAATGAGTGTAAAAAGACTCTGTTAATCCGGCTCTTGAGCGAAGCTCGGTGTTCTTCGTCCCTGCCGATCGTCTTCTTGTATGAGAGAGGCCGGGAGAAGAAGTACCGGAAGATAGCCGTTGCCAAGAGTTGGAGATAGCCAAGTGCTGGGTGTTGAATCTCGTGGGAATGCAGAGAGTGTTTTGTGAGCTAAAATCTCGGTGGGAAATGAAGTTCTGAAGCCTTTTGTGTGATAAAAGTTCCGTCCTTGGACAAGTGTAGGGAGCCGTGTATTTATAGTGGCAGCCGAGTCTTGTCCTTTGGTGGGCGATCGCCTTCCAGCCATTATAATAATGGGGCGACCGTCCGCCGGCCAATATTATAATGGGGCGATCACCCGGGCTGTCGGGCTAAAGTCCAAGGTAGGTGTTGGCGCCAGCTGGGCGGTCCAATGAGGGGCCAGCACGCGTCCAGAATCTTTGTCTCATGCGGCCCTACTGACAACTTTCGGCGGAATCAATGTCACATGCGGCCCTACTGACAGCTTTCGGCGGCTTGTCGGCTGGTGGAAAGATTCTGCCAGGCTGTGGTCAATGATCCGAGATATGCGGATCTTGTCTCGGATTTTGCACGTGGTGTCTGTCCTGAAGCTCGGCCTTTGACGACTGGATGGCCATCGGCGCTGATCGACATGAGGCGGTCGTCTCTAGCTGGTCATCAGAGGTCGCCATCGGCCAGTTGCTGAGGGTCGGCATTGGTCGGTCACCAAGGGTCGGTCGGCAAGTGCCGAGAGATGATCGCCCGCTTGTCGGTCGCCAGGAGTCGGTCGCCGAGCACCGAGAGACGATCGTATTTGATGTCGATCGCTCGGCACCGGGACTTGTCCTGGGACCTTCGGTTGGCCGATTTAGCTTGTCCGCTGGGTTAAGGCTCGGCCGCACAGTCGCTGGTCGCGATTACGCCTTAGGCCGCTTTCAGCGATGACTCGGTCGCCCGACCTCCGAGGCGATCGCCGGTCGGAGAGTGTTAATTCTTGACACAACACGGTTTACAGGGTCGAACTACTCTAATGAAAATCTTGACGTCACAAGCACATCCCTACTAAATCCTCAAGTCGAAGGTTCACGAATACCTATCACAACCTTTCGATTCCGTCATTGACTGTCCCGGAGTAAAATCCGTGTGACGAATCGAGGGTGAGTCGGTTCGAGTATACTAATCCAATTAGCATACCTATAACGTGTGCTCCCACTAACCATTAGTGTTCGACAGGCACTCTCCATGTCAAAGAACAAGTCATACAAGTCTTCACATAAACTTAACGCCCAGTCAAGTTTCATCGACTTGCGAACGATTAAGTATTTGAGCTATAACCTTTCCAGTGCCGACCCCCTTATCCAATAAGGAGTGGAACGTTTTGCTCTCAAATATACGGACTAGTTTCTATATGTTTATTTACGAGTTAGGAATGCCAGTAACTACCAGTAAATAAAGAAACATTCATTTGCCTTATATAAATGGTTTACATAATTACAAGTACAATGCCCTCACTCAACAACCTCTGAGTGGCATTCGAGGGCATACTCCTAACAGGACCTTCGGTCGGCAGATCTATCTTGGCTCCCGGGTTAAGGCTAGGTCGCCTGGTCGCTGGTTGGCAGTTCTGCCTTGGCTGCTCGGCAATGGCTAGGTCGCCCGATCTCCGAGGCGATCGCCGGTCGGAGAGTATAATTCTCGACACAACACCCCGACCAACATGATTCATGCATTCTCCAACCTCAACCGCATCGCAATGGTTAACATCAACGATCACTAAATGCAACCTAATGCAATAATCAATTAATGATACGTTCAATAACAATCACCAACCGAAATGACCAACTAATCACACTCGATGGTTCAACGATATCTCGATCATACGAAACCAAACCATATCAACTCTTAACAATATGAATACAAGCCGAAATTCGATATTCAATAGTCCTAACAATGTCTTCAACATATAGCTCATATAACCACAAGAATCGTAACAACAAAACCATAATCATCTTCATACGAATCATTCTTCAACGATAACATCAAAATCCTAATTCAAGGAGAGGATTACCCAACATACCTCTTAGAAGTTGAAATACACAAGTAATCACTCGTTTTGAATAACACGGTTCGAAGAAATCGACGAAAGGAAAGGGTACCGATTCAACCTCCTTCAAAAGTTCATTCCTAAATCACAATAATATCAATTCAATCACCATTCATATGAAAACGTATAGAATTTCCCAAGTTCTACTCATTGAGGCATGTCATCAAACACTTAGGGTGCATAGTCCAATTTAATCGATTAAACGAAGAAATACTCAAATTTGTTCCACAAAACTTCAAGAGTATTAAATGATTACGAGATTACAACAAATTTACATCAACAATCTGAGTTAAAACGAATCAAATCGGCCAAAACATCAAAAAACTCCAAGAATATCCAAAAACCAAAAGTTTAAGTGTTCTTACTTTCGATCCGGGTGGAAGATGATGTTAATCCATGAATCAAACTTCCAAAACATGTTGTTCTAAGTTGCCCTTACTCAAATCCATTGTCTTTGCTGAAGAAATCGCGAAAGGAATGAAGAAAACCGAAAAATGCTCAAGGTGACTCGGTCCAGGCCTTATATAGGCGGGACCTGCCGGACCATTACGGCCGTAACCGGCCGTGGCCTACCCTACTGTCCATTTTGGCCGACACCCTTACGTACGTAATCGGCAGCTGGCTTACGTACATAACTGGCCCTTACGGCCATAACCGGCCACAGCCTTACGTACGTTATCGGCCAGTCCTTGCCCCCAGCGAGTCATTGCCGACCGTGATCGGCCATCGCTGCGAGTCACTGCCGACCAGGATCGGCTACTGCAGATCCTCTTGGCCACGACTCGGCCAGCTGCCCCGTAACGTACGTAACACTTATTCCGTTGCGTACGTAATACGTACGTTGACTTGCTACAGTATTATACTCGTATTACATACGTAATACACCCTGTATAACGTACACTACTCCATCCGTTGACTCACCTGTCCACATCCGCGCCGAAAGCTGCGGACACCGGGCCCAACTGTCTGATTCCTCTTGTTACGTACATAATACCTTACGCATAACGTACGTAAAACGTACCAACTTAGCGTACGTTAGCCCACAAACTTAACGTACGTAATGGCCTTATGTACTTAGCCAAAATCCAACTTTTCTGGTCCGTCTTGACATACCGGATACGAACATACGGCACACTAAATACACATATACTCAACCCAAAATATTCTCATACGGTACATCTGATGCACGATATCCTCAATTACAACTGTCGACCAAGTACGGCAATCATACAAATACTCATACGGTATATCCGACATCGAAAAACACACCAAGCATGTAATATCCTAGAATCAAAATAACCTCGATAGACATACTGGCACGACTGTCACGGTTTCCAAAATTATCCACTCATATCGTGTCGGCCCCACTCTGTACAGTACAACCCAGATAAAATAATGCGAAAAATTCATAGTGAAATTCTAGGATATTACAGCTTACGTACGTAACAAGCCTTACGGCCATAACTGCCAGACCCTTACGGTCGTAACTCGGCCAGGTGTGCCAACGCCCCAACACGTGCGGCCATGACTCGGCCGTGGCCAATTCCGACGGCCCGGACGACCCCGAAACCCAAACCTGAATATGAATCGAAGAAAACACACGATTCCGATCACCCGAAGGATCAAAATTCGACAACGGAAGTAATTACCCCAAACTTTGGGAAATTACGAAAATGGCCCAAAACGTCCGAAATACACGATACACGATCGAAACACCAATCCAAAGCTCGCAACATGAATAATAACATTACATGAACTTAATCGAAACTCGAAACAATAGTTTCGGACGATATTCGCAAGAATCGAACTCAAGTGCGGAAAAACCGCTAAAGAACGCGGAACTCAACAAAAGGATACCGAAACGAACTCGGATGACAAAAAGTGCAGAATTAATCATTCTCGGAATGACGAAACGGTCACAACAGGGTCGCTAAGATGGACTTCCGCCAAAAAAGAAAATTACCGAAAATCGAAATTGCGGATATTACAGTAACACTCTATGGATGCTCTCGTTTTCAATTCTGACTCTCGCTTTAACTTTCGTTCTCATCCTATGTTCTCCCATGGAGGTTGTATTCCCTGGATCACCTGGAGCGCAAGCAAGAGCGTAGATGTAAGAGTGGAGAATCTTTAACGTGATTTAGGTTATTTCTACAAATGGACCATGAGTCTATGAACAAATAACCAAGGTATGGAAAAGGTGAAAAAAACAATATGAATTTTTTACATGTTGATAATAATAATAATAATAATAATAATAGTATTATTATTATTACAAAATAATTTCTTGATTCGATTGATTCGATTCGAGTTCGGTTCGGTTTGGTTGATTCAATTGATTTAGTTCGATCCGATTCGATTACATTCGATTCTATTGAGCGAAGAGAATAGAGCCTAAGTCATTCTCATTTAAACCTTCTATATATATAATTGTTTGAGTAAGTAATATAAATAAATCCAAACCATTGATCTTCCTGTGATTTATGGTACAGATTAGCAATATGCAAATATATGCATTTCACGTATCAAAATATCAATACAAAAGAATTAAGTATTATCTATATAAAAATATCGACACATTAAAATAATATATTACAAGCATAATTTTTAATTAAAAATAAATCTTAGTCATTCATTTAGTCGAAATCTATAGACCAAATCATCAATTAATTAAAAATATATAGACCAAATATATTCATATTTCTCAACTTATATTTCAACTCATTAGAACCATCCATATATATTTAAGAGAGAAGACATGATTTAGCCATACAGCTTAGTAGATTCTAATATTTATCATTGAACTTAGTTTGTGTAAATTGTAGCCAAATAAGACACATTTGGACCAATTTACCCGTACTAATGGGAAGAGTAAATTTATTATTTTCTGAATTTTGACTATTTCTCTCTTCTATCGTTTCTATTGTTGCTATTCTTATTTTCTCTCTTCTATCGCCTCTCTCGAGCCAACACCGAAACCCTAGTGCCGCTCACAACCATCCCCGCCTCACACCGAACAGCCACACCAACCATCCCCTACAAGACTCAAAGCGGCGTCTCACAACCACTACCGGAGCGCCGACTCACCCAAGTGCCGCCTCACCCAAGCGCCGCATCCACAAGTGCTAATGGCAGACGAACATCGAGAATCCATTCTAGAGTCCGGAAACCCCACCGAAGAAGATTACTACTACGATTCAGAAAAGGATTCAGACGATGAAGCGCCAACAGGCACCAACGAAGCGCAGATTCCGTCCAGAACTAGAGGCGCCGAACGTCCTCGACGGATTCCGTACGAAGAAATGCTGGTAATCCTCAATGTTCCACTTCATTTCTGAAAAATTTAGGGTTTTGGTTTGAAAAAGTTACTAAATTGTGAAATCCCGGGCTGGATACGATTTGTGTGGTATGATTTGTTGTCTTCTTGCTGTAATTCCGTAGTGTATAATTCTGCAGTGTAGAGCATGTTTCTTGATAATTTGTGGCTGAATTGATTTGAATCGTATTGGTTACTCTATTGTGTGCTGGTAACTCGTTATGAAATGATCATTTCTTTACTGTGTTATGAAATGATCATTTCTTTAGGTATTATATACGATCAATTCTTAGCTGGGATGCTCTTGTATGTGATGGTAACTCTATACGAAATTATGACTTATTAACCAGGTTACAGTCCTACATGCTAGTAACTCATTACGAAATGATCATTTCTTTATTGTGTTACTCTATTGTGTGCTGGTAACGCATTAACAAATGATCATTTCTTTATTGGGTTATTTTTTTATTGTATACTGATATATTTCATTGAGCATTTAATGTTAATGTTTTATGCTAGATCACTTGGACATTCAAAAGGAAGAATTTAGCAGCAGAACACCACAAAGTGATGGTAACTGGGTATGAGTCTATGGTTGGTGATATCCAATGTTGCCTCGAATCATTTGGAAGACAATCTATAAGAGAGATAAATAAATCTATTTTTCGGTACTACATGAAGCTCCCGGACACTGTCACACGGTCTGGCAAAGTCCTGCACTACATGATATCCCATCAGGTCACCCCAAAGCCCGATCTAGACAAAACAGCACTATGGTTCAAGGTTAAGGGCAGGGTTTTGAGATTCTCGCGGGTGGAATTTGCACTGATTAGTGGCCTCAAATTTGGGCCAGCCAAGACCAATCCCTACATGATGCATCAGATCCCAGTTGATTCCGTGTATGCACGGCTCCTCGAGAGCAAACCCATACTCCATGTAGATCTCTATACTAAGTTCATCGACAAGAAATTTAAAGTGAACAAAGTTGAGGTGAAGGCCAGTGAAGCCGATTATCTGAAGCTGGCTAAGATCTTGATGTCCTCTATATATGTAGTTGGTCTTGACCCGAACAAGACTAAGATTCCAAACTGGATGTGGATACTAGTGGAGGACAATGAGTCTTGGGAGCAGTTCCTATGGGGAAGTATGTCATACCAGCTGCTGATTGGTCAAATTAACGCCGTCAAAAAATACATTCCAGGACCCTACCATTTAAAAGGGAATACAATTACATTCTTGGTAAGTTACTACTACCATAACTCTATAACGCAATTATTATATCTCAACTGAGTTACCATATAAAATGGTAACCCAGTTAAGATATACCAAATGATTATATGGTTTACCATTTTTGAGATTTGTAACTCTTGGTATATCTTAACTGGGTTACCCTTTTATATCGTCTACCATTTTATATTGGTAAAGTAATTATTAATCTTAACTTTGTTACCATTTTTTTTGGATAACCATTTAATATTAGTAACGCAACTACCATATCTTAAATGGGTTACCATTTGATATGGGTAACTCAATACTAAATAATAAATTTTTATCTAGATCACCATTTTATGTGTTTGATACTCTTATTATATTTTATGCAGGCTTGGATTTATGAAGTAATACCATCTATTGAGCTGAAAATTGGCAGCCACATGGAGCAAGAAAAGAGGCCCCGTATGCTGAGGTATAGGTATAGCACGGGCAACAACTTTCCAGAATATCACTCAAAGGTAAAAATATGATTTAGTAACTAGTACCACCATTACGAATTCTATAATTCTTATATGGTAAACTTGTACGAAGTTATGAATTAATGACTTCGTATTGGCGTAACTGTACCTATTTCCATCTACGAATTAGTGTCTGTCTTAATGGGGTTCTAGTATATTTGTAAGAAATTGTAACTTCTTCTCAAGTGTACCATTTAAACTTACCATGTTGCTATGTTATTTGTAGGAGCTGATCAGCGCGCTTGATCTTTATAAGAGAGAGTTGAACACAGATTACTGGAAGTCTCTTGAAGAAGATCCAGAAACACAGCCCTTTGCCTTCAAGTTTGATGCAAATCACAACAAACAAAAAAAGAAAGCGAAACGAAGACGAGGATGATGAAGAAGTTGTCCCTATTGTGGGTGCCTCTACTTCAACCGCCAATGCTCAGTTGCTCCCTCCCAACATAATGGTCGGTCCATATTGGGAGGCACTGATCAAAGAAATCAGGGATTATGACGGCGAGATAGCGGCAAAAAGAGCAAGAATAGAAGTGGAGGCCCTTCTACGAATTCACCAAGAGAAGATGATCGCAGCAGTAGAGGATTACGTTGTTGGGAGGCTGGCAGCGATGGAGCGTCCTCTGGATGCCGTGCCCCAGGACCCAGCGAGGGAAGCAATGGAGCAGCCCACGGCGAGCGTGGCAGGGGACATGGCGAGCGAGGCAAAAGTAGCAGCAGCAGATGGTATTACTATTGCCACCATCGAGAAGGTATAAAACAAGGCATTAACTTCGATGAAACATTTGTGTTGTTTGGAAATGAAATAATTTGAAACAATTATGTATGTTTTTGGATGAAATTTAGCCATCCAAATTTTATTAAACAGTATCTAATGTGATGTTGTTTCGTTACGAATTTTTGTAAGAATTGTACGATATTTATAATTTGTTACCATTGTACCTAGTATGCATGGTACGATATTTAGAATTCATACCATCATAACTGTTATGCATTATGCCAGTAACAAATACGCCGTCACGAAAATAATAAATCATACCCAATGTTCCAATATTGCAAGCCACTGGGCAATAAATGCATGACTCGTCTGACACACAGGTGAATGCAATGTATGACGAATTGGTGTGTTTAAGCGAAGTAACGACACCTGTACAAGGTATCCTACCAGGTGCAGGAGGGGCGAGAGAAGTAGTGGAGCAGCCCACGGCGAGCGTGGTAGAGGACACAGCGAGTGAGGCAAAAGCAGCACCAGCAGATGGTATTACCATACCCACCATCGAGAAGGTATAAAACAAGGCATGAACTTCGATGAAACGTTTGTGTATGTTTGGAATTGAAAAAGATTGAAACAATTATGTATGTTTCGGATAAAATTTGAAACAATTATGTATGTTTTTCGATGAAATTTAGCCATCCAAATTTTATACCAGTTATGATGTGATGTTGTTTCATTACAAATTTTCGTAAGAATTGTACGATATTTATAATTCATTACCATCGTACCTAGTATGCATGGTACGATATTTAGAATTTCATGCCATCATAATGGTTATGCATTGTACTAGTAGTAACACTTGAAACAAATACGCTGTCATGAAAATAATAAATCGTACCAAACGTTCCAATGTTATAGGCCACTGGGCAAGAAATGAAACACTTTGAAACAATGCATGACCCTTATGACACACAGATGAATGAAATGTATGACGACTTGGTGTGTTTAGGCGAAGTAACGCCACCTGCACAAGGTATCCTACCAGGTGCAGGAGGGGCGAGGGAAGCGGTGGAGTAGCCCACCATCGAGAAGGTATAAACAAGGCATGAACTTTGATGAAACATTTGTGCATGTTTGGAAATTAAACACTTTGAAACAATTATGTATGTTTGGGATAAAATTTGAAACAATTATGTATGTTTTTGGATGAAATTTAGCCATCCAAATTTTATAAATCAGCTGTGATGTGATGATGTTCCGTTACAAATTTTCGTAT
>JAWKAU010001042.1:0-19000 GCA_033398695.1 Orobanche coerulescens
TCACACCCAACGGCCTCAACCTCAGAGCCACATTACACGCAATATTCGCGCCGGCACTATCACCGGTCAGAAAGATCTTCGAGAAGTTGCATCTACCCGTCCACCATTGGGAACTTTTAACAGTCACTTGGTGCCTGACCCAGCTCACGGCTCTCACCCCGTCGTCGTAGGCCGCCGGGAGAGGATTTTCAGGCGCCAGCCTGTAGTTCACTGACACGACGGCGCAATGGGCTTGGGAGGCTAACTTGGCTAGAAACTCATGGTAACAGCTCCAGGCCGCCGAGCCGACACAGAAGCCGCCGCCGTGAAAGTAGACGAGCAGAGGGAGTTGACTTTCTGGGGATGTGCTTGGGACGTAAACACGTGACCAGACGTTGGTGCGCGTATCAATAAGCGTGTCTCTGCACGTCACGCCGAGCTCCGGAGCCAATGAGGGTGGGACACATGGCACGACCCGTAGCCTCTCCACGTGGCCGTCTTTGTAGAGTCTAATCAGGCCGCCGATTTCTTCGGCTATTACTCTTTGTTGAGGTTCTTTGGTGGTGATTTGACGGCTGAGAATTTGTTTCAGGGCGATGGCAGCCATTGGTCTTCTTCTTCCTCTTCTTTTCTTTTTCTAAAGATAGAGAATGGAAAATAATTTGGGAGTAGGCGCAGATATAGAAGCTTCGTTTAGGGTACGATTTTTTTTTTTTTTTTTTTTTTTATAAATTACACCATTCTCTCATTTTCAACATTTTAAAAAAGAACAATAACATTTGACGATCGGGATGATAATTTTGGCCCGACGCATACTGTTTTGCTCTAACCCATGACGTATAAATCATCCGGATCACGGGACTAGGTGTGCCTGAGTATTACTTTTACCTCGTGGATACTCGTTCCATCCCGCCCCGCCCCGCCCATTTTTTCTTAATTTTTTAATATATTTAAATTTATGTTTTTATATATACTATGTTTATATACTTATCTATTTATTAATATATCTTATATATTTATCTTAGGCAAGTTTTATAAATAATATGTATTATAAAAATAAAATACTAAGTAAAAAATTCGTAAATATTTATTTTATTAACTTTTAAAGTAATATTTTTCCCCTATGCAGGTCGACCCGACCTACCCCGCGGTCCGCCTCACACCGTTCACCTCATGGGATTGGGTATGGGTCTTCAGGTACCCGCCCCATTGCCATTTTTATTTTACTATTTCCCACAAAATTCAAGCCCGGACAAAAATATCGTCTCGCAATGCATCGCATTTGCAAAATAGTGCAACTGTGCAGTTTAATTTTTTTTTTTTTTTGAGTTGTATCGTATAAAATCAAGCCTCTATTGTGAAATACTTTATAATTTATATTTTATAAGATACACAAAATAAATAACAATATATAAAATATGGAGATTGATAATATGTAGAATATGTTTTGTAGTAGTAGTATATTTCTTTCTTTCTCAATGGTGTAACATTACATCTTGGAGCAAGCTATTTATAGGCAAAGTTATACTATCATTTCAACAAATGTGTACATCAATTGTCAACAATGGTACACTACAATTTCAATTTGTCCACCTTCAAAGTTTGAATTAATCCCTCTTGGTTTGTCAAAAGTTGTGGGCAACATTTTTCTTCTTTGACAATTAATTGTGCTAAAGTCCACAATTCATAACACTCCCCCTTGGACGTAGCAATGTGAGTTGGATAAGTGTGCCTCGTTAAAAACCTTAAGCCGAAAAACCCAATGGGAATAAAAGCGGTCAGAAGGAAAAAAGAGTACACAACTTAAATCCAACCCTTGTGCATAAGCTGCCTCGTTAAAAACCTTAAGCTGGAAAAACCCAATGGGATAAAAACCAGTCATAAGGGAAAAAGAGTACAGCGCACATATTGATTCGCTCCCCCTGAAATAAAGAATATATGCCGTCAAACTGATTTATCAATCTTGGTTAAGATTAGCTCTTCTCATGCCTATATCGTATACCATCTTCTCGAATGTTGATGTCGGCAATGATTTTGTAAATAAATCAGCGAGATTATGACAGGAAATTTGTTGAACATTTATTTCTCCGTTCTTCTGTAGTTCATGTGTGTAGAAAAACTTCGGTGAAATATGCTTGGTCCGATCATCTTTTATATATCCACCCTTGACTTGTGCTATGCATGCTGCATTGTCTTCATAAATGATTGTGGGAGTGTCTGTCACAAGCTTCAATCGACATTCATTTTGTATATGAGCTATAACTGATCTTAGCCAAACACTTTCTCTGCCAGCTTCATAGAGAGCAATTATCTCATAATGATTGGAAGATGTAGCTACTAATATTTGTTTGGTCGATCTCCATGATATAGCCGTACCATTATAGCAGAATAAATAACCGGTCTGTGTTATGTGGATCGGATTTGTATCCCGCATCAGCATAACCAACTAAACCAGAGTTAGTAGCCTCCTTTGAATAGGATAAACCCAGGTCAATGGTACCATTGAGATAACGAAAAATGTGTTTGATACCATTCCAATGCCTTCGAGTTGGTTCGAATCGTATCTTGCAAGTAAATTTACTGCAAAAGAAATATCGGGTCTGGTGCATTGTGCTAAATACATCAGTGCTCCAATAGCATTGAGATAAGGCACTTCAGGACCCAAAATTTCCTCATTTGGTTCCTTAGGTCGGAAAGGATCTTTCTTAGGATCTAAATTCCGTACGACCATATGAGTACTCAGAGGATGAGCCTTGTCCATATTAAATCGTTTGAGCAATTTCTTGGTATACGCAGATTGGTGGACAAGTATTCCATTATCTTTATGCTCGAGCTCAAGACCAAGACAGAATTTTGTTATTCCAAGGTCTTTAACCTCAAATTCTTTCTTCAAATATTCAAAGAAGACGGATAACTCTTTAGGAGTTCCGATTAAATTTATGTCATCCACATAGATCGCAATTATAGCAAATCCAAGATTGGATCTTTTAATAAAAACACATGGGCATTTAAGATCATTTTTATAACCTTCCTTAGAGAGGTATTCATTCAACTGTGATACCACATGCGGCCGGATTGCTTTAATCCATACAAAGGATTTCGTAGTTTGATCGAGTATAGCTCACGAGGAGTAGCGATTTTGGCATTTTATATCCATCAGAATTTTCATATAGATATCAATCTAATGAACCATATAGATATGTCAGTGACTACATCCATTAGTCGCAAGTCCAAACACTCATGGACACCATACTAATAAGAAAACGGAAAGTGATTATATCCATCACTGGTGAATACGTTTCGTCATAGTCAATCCCAGGCGTTGGGAGAATCCTTGGGCTACGAGTCGGGCTTTATATCTCACAATCTCATTTTTCTCATTTCTTTTTCGAACGAACACCCATCTGTAACCAATTGGTTTTATATTATTTGGTGTTCGAGTAATTTGCCCAAATACCATTCGTTTTTCTAGGGAAGCTAATTCAGATTGTATTGCTTCCTCCCATTTAGGCCAATCTGACCTTTGACGGCATTCAATTATTGAATGTGGTTCATTATCATAATCATCATTCATAATTTCTTGTGCAACCGAGAAAGCAAATAAATTATCGATTATCATGTTTTTCCGATCTCATATCTCATTGTAATGATTTATGGCATTCTCGGTGTTTTCAGAAACCATGATCCCTTCATTATTTACAGTATTATGCTCTACAGATTCATCTGCAGCATGCTCACTAGGATGATCTTGGTTTGTGATCCCATTACTTCTCCCTTTTCTTTTTCGAGGAACAGTGTCCTTCGAACCAACAGGTCTACCACGCTTTTGTCATGGGGCATCATCATCCATTTTCGTATTTTGATGAGGAACAACGATCCTAGCTGGAGCATTCACAGCTGGAATATAAGACTTTGTCACTTTACTTGCATCGTTAAATGCGTCAGGAAGTCTATTAGCAATATTTTGTAAATGGATGATTCTCTTCACCTCATTTTCGCATTCTGTAGTACGTGGATCTAGGTGGGATAAGCTTTGTACATTCCAGGAGATCCTCAACGGGTTTTTGTTCATCTTTGTTAAGAACAGTCTTATCCCTGCCAATTGATGGAAACACCGTCTCATCAAAATGACAATCGGCAAGCCGAGCGGTAAATAAATCACTCGTTGTTGGTTCTAAATATCGAATTATTGATGGAGAATCAAATCCAACGTATATGCCAAGCCGGAGTTGAGGACCCATTTTTGTCCTTTGAGGAGGTGGAATTGGCACATGAACAGCACATCCGAATGTGCGTAAGTGCAAAATATTCGGCTCAAAGCCTAGAGTTAATTGCATTGGGGAGTGCATATGATAAGCAGTGGGGCGTAATCTGATGAGTGCTGATGCATGTAATACTGCATGACCCCACACTGCACTAGTGAGCTTTGATCTCATTAATAATGTACGAGCAATGATTTGGACTCGTTTAATCATGGATTTCGCCAATCCATTTTGAGTGTGGACATGTGCTACTGGGTGCTCAACATTAATTCCCAGTGCTTCACAATAATCATCAAAAGTCCTTGATGTGAATTCTCCGGCATTATCCATTCTTATATTTTTTATAGGATATTCAGGAAAATGTGCTCGGAGTTTAATAATTTGGGACAAGAGTCCTGCAAAAGCAATATTTCTGGTAGATAATAAACATATGTGGGACCATCTGGATGATGCATCTATTAAGACCATAAAATATCGGAATGGTCCACTTGTTGGATGTATTGGTCCACAAATATCACCGTGAATGCGTTGTAAAAATGATGGTGATTCATAACCAACCTTTTCCATATAAGGTTTAGTAATAAGTTTTCCACGTGAACATGATTCACAGAAATAATCTTTAGACATTAGCATTTTTGTGCCCTTTAACGGATGTCCATGAGTATTTTCAATAATCCTACGTAACATAGAAGTTCCTGGGTGCCCAAGGCGATCATGCCATAACCCAAATATATCAGGATTCACCAGCTTCCAAGCCATGGTAGCGTAGGTTTCAAAAGCTCGAATAGGGACACAATACAGTCCAGAAGTTGTTGCTTTAATCTTCTCGTGGACAAGTCGAGTTTCCATTTTATAGGATGTGATACATAGATATTCTTTATTATTCTCAATCACTGTTTCCAAGTGATAGCCATTTTGGCGTACATCCTTAAAACTCAGTAGATTTCGTTTTGATCTACCAGATAATAACGCATTTTCAATGTGTAAAATTGTTCCATTAGGCAACATCACAATTGCATTCCCGGAGCCATCAATAATCTCTACGGGACCAGATATAGTTGTAACGTGTATCTTGCATAATTTCATGCTCGAGAAATATGCTTTATTTGTAAATATTGAGTGCGTTGTTGCACTATCAACAAGACAATTGTGTACCTGTTCGATACTTTCCATTTGTACTCCTGTTGAATCAAATCATCATATAATAAATATTTAAGACATGAAACATTTTTTTTTATTGAGAATGGAAATGTAAATATACATATTTTTTTTTTCAATAATATATTTTTGTATGTATCATTAGTGCCCATACAAGGCCAACAATATAAATGATAAATAAAACACCAATCCAGAATAATTCCGGAGGGAAGTCTTTGCTAAGCATCAGTATTATGAGCATGCTGATCATTGTGAAAATAAAGACGAGAGATCCGTTAATCATTTTCGAAGAAAGTCGGATGAAGATACTTAAGAATTTCTATAAGAGGGTAGAGAATATGAGTGAGTTGTTGAATAAAATGTGTGCATATTTATAGAATCAAAAATCACTATTACTAGCCGTTTATAGCCGTTGGAAGTGGGAGAATTTTAATATAAAAATATAGATGATTTTATTGATGTTTATATTATACATAAAGAAATACACACAAAAATAACTGGGGTATTACAAGCCAGAAAGTAAATATACGACATATAATTGCAAAAATATTTTATTTCAGCCATTCATCGTCATGTCCCACTGAACAAGGATCTTCAAGGAAATCTGCTAGCTCAAGTGATTTCCAGTCCTGGTCAGGATTTTCATCAAATATGTTCCCAGATGTGTTGGCCTCAATAACTTTGGATGGCTCGAATGTTTCGGTGGTATGAGCCTGGGCATCTTTGCCTTTATTTTTTAGCGATGCCTGGTATGAATCCACACGGTGTTGGGAAGTACGACAATATTTAGCCCAATGTCCAGTTATACCACATCTACGACATGGATCATCACCAGAATTTTCCATAGGTATTTTTCCTTTATCACGATGCCCGTGAATTGATTGCCTTGGTCTGTCGGAATATTTATTTTGACGTGAATAATGATAATTATCACGATTATTATAGTTACGTCCGCCACGGTCATTTCTGTAATTATTTTGACGGTAGCCACCACGTCCACCATTTTTTCGGGTTCCACGCCCGGGTCTATTTTCACGGCTCTTGAACCGGACGGCAGCTCTACCAGAGCTGGTATGTGCTTCAGGTTCGACACGGGATCCAGAGGGTCGTAGTTCATGATTTTTTAATAATAACTTATTTGTCTTCTCAGCCGTGAGAAGAACTGATATTAGCTCAGAATATGTTTGAAATTGTCGTTGCCTGTATTGTTGTTGAAGCACCATATTTGAGGAGTGCATCGTGGTGAATGTTTTTTCCAGCTTATCAGTCTCAGATAGCTGTGTACCGCACAAGGCCAGTCGAGACTCAATTTTGAATAAGGCTGAATTATAATCAAGAATGATTTAAAATCTTGCAATCTTAGTAGTTGCCATTCATATTGAGCCTGTGGCAATATTACGATTCTGGTGTGATCAAATCTGTCTTTGAGCTTCTTCCAGAGCTCGGAAGGCCTTTCAATTTGTATATATTCATTCTTCGTATCCTGATAAATGATGGCGCATGAATATCATTGCATTTGCCTCATTTTTAATATCGGCATTAGCAAGTTCCACAAATTCCAAGGTAGTAGCCAATCCCATACCTTGGAGGTGCAATTTAACATCAAGGCACCATGATAGATAGTTATTTCCAGTGACATCGAGGATCTGGAATTTTTTGTTTTCAATTCCGGCCATTTTCTCTACAAGGATAAAAATGAGTTAGTATAAATATATTCAAACTCGAATAATACTAACATTTTCCGAGCAATAACTCGTGCTGATAACGTGTTGTGAAATACTTTATAATTTATATTTTATAAGATACACAAAATAAATAACAATATATAAAATATGGAGATTGATAATATGTAGAATATGTTTTGTAGTAGTGGTATATTTCTTTCTTTCTCAATGGTGTAACATTACATCTTGGAGCAAGCTATTTATAGGCAAAGTTATACTACCATTTCAACAAATGTGTACATCAATTGTCAACAATGGTATACTACAATTTCAATTTGTCCACCTTCAAAGTTTGAATCAACCCCTCTTGGTTTGTCAAAAGTTGTGGGCAACATTTTTCTTCTTTGACAATTAATTGTGCTAAAGTCCACAATTCATAACAGCCTCAACAATGTTTGAAGGGCGAGTATGGTTTTTTATTATCCTACCTGCCCCGCCCTATCCCGCATATAACTCTCCCGCTTCACATATACTAAGGAAAAGAAACTTAATATATATATATATATATATATATATATATAAATTTAGGATCAAATGAGAATGATTCTTATCATGCGAATTGCGAATATACATGAATTTTATACTAATTATGCATGAAATATATGCATTTCGTGCATCAAAATTGCAATGCATTAAAATATGCATTATATGCATCAAAATATCGATGAATTAAAATATTGCATTATATGCATCAAATTTTTGTGAGAATAAATTTAGGCCATCCATTTATCAAGATCTATGGATGAACTTCATTCTTATTCTTAACTTAAATTGCATTCTCACATAAACCCAACCCTATACATATATATCAAAAGTATAATCATCTCGGCCCCTGCCCCGCCTCTCATAAAACAGCATAGCACAAGAATTGTGGATATGGTGCGGTTTCACCTTCGTCCGCCTCAACTAGCCTAGTGCCCGGCCTAATTTTTGTTCATATATTTCTATCAATCATTATCGATTATTATTTTGCAAACTTTATATCAAATCAACTTTAGTTACTTACAGTTTCACCTTATCCAATGATGGTTTCAGGAATTGGTAATTTTCCTCGCAACCATCTCTAATAAAATTCTTCGTTTTTAAGATAAAAATAGTACTACATCCGTCCCTTTTTATTACACCGATTTCTCTTATTTCTTTACTTAAAAAATATTAAAATAAATACAATAAAATGAGACAAATAGAGTATATCCAATGGCATTCGAAGAATTCAAATATTTTTATTCTCGACTATCCTAGAGTCGTGTAATAGTATCTTGTGCTTAGTGCTAGATGTAAAGAGAAATGCTTTGGTTGAGTTAGGCTTATCGATTTCTTTTATATTTTAAACTCATCAATGTAAGGACGGGTTTATCCCTTGTACTCCATTTTATTCAATTAACGATTCCTTGTCTAATTTTAAAATAGAACTATTATTAAGGAATGAGGATCCTCTCCGGTACTGGAGGGTCCAGTTCAATCTGGACCCTCCAATTCACACACACTCGCATGAATGTATGTATATGTGGAAAATAGAGAGTGCAGATCCCTCCCGTCCTCTCCGGTAAATGGAGAGGATCCAAACTCATTATTAAGGGACGAAGCAGTTTGTTTTTAAAGTACAGGAAAGGAAAAGTAAAGGTAAGATCAGAGGGGATACTTCACACTGCTACAATGGACAAAGGAATGCTGGGCAGCTGGGTTCCACAATAGATTTCAATAAATAAAATGTAAATTCCACTTCTAGCAACACAAATTCCAAAGGTATAAAGTAACATTGACTTTTACCCATTAAATAAATTTTTTATTTATTTTTTGCTCCAACAAATCTGATCTGTACACACAACATTCAAATATATACTTACATTAAATAATTATACTAATATTGATTTCCTGTTATGTCTTTTCATAAAATCCGATTAGGCTGGTATCGATCACGGGCCACTAGAGCTGCAAACGGGTCGGATTCGAGTCGAGTACACTCGAATTCGAGTCGAGTTTTTCAGTTTTGGAATTCGGGTCGAGTTATCCTGAGTCGAGTCGAGTAGCAAATAAGCCTGCCGAGTTCGACCCGATCGGGTACACTCGGGTCACTCGAGTAGCTCGTCGAGTCGGGCGGGTCGGGTAGGATTCGGGTCGAGTCGGGTTGTACCTATTTTTCTGACATTTTCTGCTCGGCTTTTCCTGCTCCACTTCCGAGTTCCGACAGCAACTCGCGACGGCCGGGAAGAAACGATGGACTTCGACTGGTATGGCTGCTCGGGTCGGGTATGGACTTCGACTGGTATGGCCGGGATGAGGGTTTAATTAACCTAGCCGAGTCGGGTACCTGACGGGTCGAGTCGAATCCGGGTCATCTAATTGAGTACTATGTCGGGTAGGCGAGTATACCCGACTCGACCCGAGTACGAAAACGAGCTCCCGATACGCGCCGAACTCGACCGGGTCGGACTCACGGAACCGAGTCGAGTACAAGAAATTCGAGTCGAACCCGGGTATACTCGACCGGATCTGCAGCTCTACGGGCCACCATCGATCATCGGTTCTTCAATCACCATTTTTTTTTACCAATTGAGTGAAATGAAATAAACAACCACCGCCGTTCACCAGACGACCAGTCATGAGTTTATTTTGTTTTCTATTTTACCTGCCGATTAAATTTAGATAAATGAGTTGGTATTTAAATTACCAACTAGTAATTTAAATAACCAACGAGTATCTTGAAATACTTTTAGGCAATTCGAAGTAAATCACAATGTTATGACATAATGGTACTATCGGGTATCGATGGCCGTCGAAGATCGTTGATCACGATCGCTGGATGCAGTCGATCGCCGGTTATTTTTGTACCGTCGTTGGTCATGCTTTTCTTGAGATTTTCATTTACAAACTTGTATATAGAATTACGGTCGGGTAATCCAAAGTAACAATTGGTAATCTAACACTCGTAGTTGGCCGTTCGACTCTTGTCATGTATTGGTATACCGACAATATTAAAAGCACTAACTGTTAATCTAAATAACTATCGAGCATCTTGAATTACCATAAGATAATTCAAAATGCTTTAGTATTTTCAATAATAACGGAATCATGAGTTTAAAACAAATATAAAAAAAAATCTCACACCAACAATATTAAAAGCACTAACTATTGATCATGATCGCGAAACGCAGTCGATCGCCGATTATTTTTATACCGTCGTTGGTCATGTTTTTCTTGAAATTTTCAATTTCAAACTCGTATATAGAATTACCCATGGGTAATACAAAATATCAATTGGTAGTTCAACACCCGTAGTTGGCTGTTCGACTCTTGTCAGGTACTAGTACACTGACAATATTAAAAGCACAAGCTATTAATTTAATTAATCATCGAACTTCTTAAATTACTATAAGGTAATTCAAAATATCGTATAGTATTTTGAATAAATAACAGAATGATGAGCTTAAAACAGATATAAAAAAATATCACACCAACAATATTAAAAGCACTAACTGATAATTTAAATAAACACTTATAGTAATTCAAAATATCATACGGTATTTTGAATAAATAAGAGAATGATGAGCTTATATAAACACGAGGCATTATCCAACCCGTGCGATGCACGATTTTTGGTTGAATATCTATGTGTTTTATACGTAATGTTGGGGCAGACGGTTGAATGAGCAGATGACAGAATTTAAATGCCTTTTAGAGAAGTTTATATGTTTTTTTTATTATTATTGTCCTTTTATTTTAGTCTATGTAATTAGTTATATGAAATGAGACTTTACTAACCCGTATGTTGCTCTGGGGTTGCTTTTGGTTTATTCAACCCGTGCGATGCACCGATTGTATATAAGATTTCATAGCTAAAATTTAACCATCTTGTAATTTATACTATTATTTAAAAGTTCATTTTAATCACCTTGTGTATTAGAAGGTGCATTTGCATTGTGATGTTTATCATAACTTTTGTATTTAAATTAGTTTATTTACATTAAAAGTTACAATTAAAATAGTCTATTCATATGTAATTCCACCCCAATAATTGCTGCCGTTTACAAACTGATGTTTCTCTCCCCAAAATACCCTTCTGCAATCTCTTTGCTAAAACCAAAAATTAATAAATGAAAATATGAAATTATGATAATAAAAATTAATAAATGAGACAGCTGTTTCGTCTTACAGAACTTCCAAATACGGCCCGCCCATCTTTTGAAGTTAGGTATCTATACTATATAAAACTTATATAATTTTTTATGTATTTTGTTAGATTCTTTTATATTATATATTTAAATAAGTGACATAAATCTCCTTTCCACATTAAATTAAGGGGAATGAGTTTTATATAGTATAGATATTTAACAAGTTAAAAAATCTCATGACCACTATGAAACAAGTTCAGATCGGAAATGCAGATCACAAATCGTAGCACGATATAAATCTCAATCCTAAATTACATATCTATTTCCTAAGAAAAAATGAGAGAGAGAAAGATTCCATAAAAAAATTCATTCTATCCGTATCAACGACCGACAACACATTATGGAATAACTCAAATTCAATTTATGGAATAAGAAAACGTTTCAAACCATTAGAGCTAGTTGTAGATATGTTCTTCAAATTGATAAGAAACTACTTCTTTCCAGGAACTCGAGTTTGCTCGCGCGAGAAGGCCAAGAACGGACTTTTAAGACGGTCACGAGCGTGAGAGGCATTTTCCCTTGATTATTTATATTTATTAATTAAATATAGCAATTAATTAAAAGATAATGTTTTATTTTTAATTGTTTTTAATCAAGTATTTGATTTTATCTATCCACTTGAGGTAATATGGCCAATGATAGGAATTTTATAAACTATAGAGAGCAACATAAAATTTTTGTGGGTTAAATACTAATTTTGCCCTTGAAGGTTAGCCTAATAAGTGAGATGTGGGATTTTAGCCAGCACACCGTAGTAATTTTCATATACTTTTTTTTTTATAGAAAACAAGTATTTTAGTCATTTCCGAGTTGAATAGTAGTATATTTCACCATTATTTTTATTTTTTTGGTTTCTCAACGAAAATATTTCTCGGATATTATGGTGGAATTGTGTTACACCTCCAAAACGCTAGAGACATAATATAGCGCCCCAAGTTATTTCACTAAGATTCATCAAGCTAAAACATTTACCACAATTCACATTTCTCGATGGGAATGCTAGTGCAAGTACAATGATAAATATGTATTGTATTTCAATATTCAAATATATAACATATTTTCGTAAATATCAATATTATGGAATTGACTTTTGGAATAATTGTCATATTTTCATTACAAAATCACCGATCAACAACAAGGGTCCACGACCCAAAGTCTCAACGTACATCGCTTGATTAATCATGTTCCGCGTCTCACAATCTAGGGAACCCTATACATAGCATCCTCGGGTTGGAAATTTCACAAGTTCATGGTCTGCAGCCCACAATATAGGAATCACTATACGTCTCCTTCAACATCTTTGGGTTTACGACAACGGACATCTTTGGGTGAACCACAACATCTTTTCCGGCCCATGCACCTTCTCAACAATTCACAGTTTTCATAATATTGAAACACAATACACAATATTAAATTATTTGTTTGTTTACATAAAACCCGAAGTATTCGACGGAAAAACGGAGTTCAACCGGATGTTTCATAAATGATGGAGATTAGATTGTATTTATATTATTATTTATATTCTATTGTTTAGGGTTTTAATTATGTTTTAATTAGTTGTTAATGGGTTGGGCTTTTAGGGCCTACATGCCTTAAACCCTAGTTTAATGTTATAAATAGGCGTCTTAGGATCATTTGTAAGGGAGCTTTTGATGAAATAGAAATATATTGGGTTTTATCCATTTGTTCGTGTTTTTATCGTTGTTTTTCCGGTATTCATATCGAATCAACGGATCTTCACGTTTAATCACGTTTATTTATTCATCCGGATATTCTAAGAATCAACGGATAATATGAATATACTTCCGCTTGCTGCATCAGTTGGTATCCGAAGTCACAACGATTCTGTGGGTTCATCGACGATGACAGAGGAGGAATTTGATTTTTTCTGGTCTCAATTGGATGCCGCCGTCGATGAGATTTTCAACAGCTACAGTCAACGAGACACACTGGATATGTTCGTGCCGTTGCCGCCACCAAATCCAGTCTTGGCAGCCCTAATTGCCGCCGTAACCGTGCTGCCAGATCTAGATCCGGCTACCCTTGTCACGCCGCCACCAGATCTGGATTCACGCCCCCATCCACTGTCACCACCTTCATCTCGCTGGTCTCGTTGTCCCAACGCAACCACTGTCGTCGCACAGCAGCGTACTAACGGCCGACCACCGCTTTTTCCAACGATTCCAAATCATCCGACCACTGCTCAGTTTTGTTTTCCAACCGATTTCAGATCGTCCAACCACCGCACTGCCACGTTAAGCGTTGTACAGCCACCGCCGCATACAACACCTCGTTTGCGTGCGATCGATCGTTGCGACACCGTGTCTTCACAACCGCCATCGCTCGGCACCGTCTGCACTGCCGCGCCAAAGATCGACTCTGCTCGGATCTCCACCAGCGTGGTGCAACCGTCGGCCGCCGTCCAATTGCGCAGATCGACGCCGAATGTACACCCACCGACGAAGCATCGAACGTGACCGTCATCGAGCCACCGCTGCTCACTACCACAAATTTTACCCATCTCGCTGCCGTTTTCAATGAAGAATGCAGTAATTTGGGAATAGATGGAGAAGACGGCGATGTTCAGTATGCCCTAGACAGAGTTGGGCTTTTCCCACAGAGGCTTGGGCCGCTTACTGTTACTAATACCGATGGTGGGCCTCAACACATAACAATCAATCAGGTTGGGTCATTTAAATTTAATAGTCCAAATGGCTTGTTCCCTGCTATTGAAGAAACGATTGGGCCCCACAGAAAAGAGAATGAAGGATTTGGGCCTGTGCATAATTTTCAAGAGTTTGACAATTTTAAATTTTGGAATAATTATCATTTTTTCATTATTAATGATAGTTATTTTGGCTCTTATCGACAAACCTCACGTGTTTATCGTCTCAAGATTTTAGGCCATATACGTACCGCGGATGTGTTTGAAGTCAAATATCGTGAAGTGTTAATTAGTTTTGTTTTCCCTGAAGATGAGTACGTTGTTAACTCGATTCTGTTGTTGGAGATTAGATTCATTCGCATTCGAGACGAATCTTTTCAAAGAGGGAGAGAATGATGGAGATTAGATTGTATTTATATTATTATTTATATTCTATTATTTAGGGTTTTAATTATGTTTTAATTAGTTGTTAATGGGTTGGGCTTTTAGGGCCTACATGCCTTAAACCCTAGTTTAATGTTATAAATAGACGTCTTAGGATCATTTGTAAGGGAGCTTTTGAATGAAATAGAAATATATTGGGTTTTATCCCTTTGTTCGTGTATTTATCGTTATTCTTCCGGTATTCATATTGAATCAACGGAATTAAACGTTAATCACGTTTGTGTATTCATCCGGATATTCTAGGAATCAACGGATTAATACGTATACGCTTCCGCTTGCTGCATCAATAAAGCATTAATCGACCATAATCATCAAACAATACTCAAATATTACTACAATAATCAATTTTAATGGGAGAACGCCCAAAAATCATGACTTGGATGAGGCTGTGGCTTTTTAGATCCTATATTTTTTTTTTCAATATTGTATTTTTTAATTTAGTAGGACAGCAACAACTAATATATCTGCAATGCAGTAAATCTGAGTTGAATGAGGCTGACTTTTCAAAATTCCATTCTAACATGAAGCGTGGTGATATTGTTGGGGAAAAATTGTTTTTTTAAGGAACGTAACTTTAGGAGGTGATAAGAGATCAGAATTTAAGCTTTTAAATTTGGTAAAGTAGGATCGTAATTTTCTGTCAAAGTAGACCGTAACTTTTAAAGGTTGCAAAATAAGCCAAGAATTTTTAAAATAGCGATTTAAATGTAAATCAGGATTACTCTCTTGCGGGCTCAAATTACACATGTGGGAATTCTTATTAATATAATCATACTTTTAAATTCTACGGCATTTTTTACTAATTTTATTAATATAACATAATTTTAAATTCCATGTCATTTTTTTTAAAGATTTTATGGACATGATAATAAAAGTTAAATTCTTATTATAATTTTTTTATGTTTTATGTTATAAAAATAAAAAAAATTCAAAAAAATAATACTTTCATGGGAATTTTTTTAATATATTTCAGAAAAACAAAAAAACTAAATTAAAAGGGAATTTGTATAATATATCACAAATTAACGGGTAATTTATAATTATGTCCCATTATAATAATATCAAAATTATATATCTTATTATCAGTTTTTAATTTAAAAAGAGACCAATATAGCCTTGTTATATTAATTAAAAATAATTAATTTTAAATTTAATGGTTATAATTTTTAAATTTAACCATTAAAAATATTAAAATATGGGGTATTCACTCGCGAAAATTATAATTTTTTATGTTTAATATTCTAAAAATTAAAAACAATTTTCAATGGTTAAATTTAAAAATTTGCCCCAATGTTCTAAGGAAAAAATATTTTTAATGGTTAAATTTAAAAATTCTAACCATTAAATTTAAAATTAAATATTTTTAATTAATTTAACAAGGCTATATTGGTCCCCTTTTAAATTAAAAATTGATAATAAGATATATAATTATGATATTATTATAATGCGATATAATTATAAATTACCCGTTAATTTGTGATATATTATACAAATTCTCTTTTAGTTTAGTTTTTTTGTTTTTTTCTGAAATATATTAAAAAAATTCCCATAAAAGTATTATTTTTCTGGATTTTTTTATTTTTATAATATAAAACATAAAAAATTATAATAAGAATTTAACTTTCATTATCCTGTCCAAAATATCTTTAAAAAAATGACATGGAATTTTAAATTATGTTTATATTAATAAAATTAGTAAAATATGACGTAGAATTTAAAAGTATGTTTATATTAATAAGAATTCCCACATGTGCAATTTGAGTCCGCAAGAGGGCAATCTGGGCTTGATTTGACTTTAAATTGTTATTTTAAAAAGTTACTGGCCTATTTTTGCAATTTTTTAAAAGTTACTTCTACTTTTCACAAATTAAAAGTTACTGATTCTACTTTACACCCCAAAAAGTTCTGATTCTACTTTGCCACCACCATAAAGTTACGGTCCTTAAAAATTTTTCCCCGATATTGTTGGTGTCACAAGGTTTCCATGTTTCGGCTGCTATATATACTTCCAGGTAGGGGTATATTTCGAACCGAATGAATCGAACAATGACCTTAATGAATGTTTGTTCGTTTCACGTTCGGTTTGTTCGGTTCGTGTTCATGTTCGATTAAAATAAAAACCACTTGTTATTGTTGGTTCGTTAAAAATTTCACATATTTCATCTTCGTTCGTCAATGTTCGATTATTCGGTTCGTTTTGATCGTTCATTTTCCAAAATATTAAAAAAACTTAAGATACAAGCAATAATAATTCAAAAAATAAAAAGAGAAGATAGATTTAGAAATTAGGGGTTTGGAATGAAATGTTTTATTTTTATATATATATAAATATATATTTATTAATTATTGTAAAATTATTAATTATATTTATTATTTATTGTAAAATTATTAGTAAATATATAAAAACCCCTTTCTTCACGAACGGTTCGCGAACTAACGAACATATATTTTTTGTTCGTGTTCGGTTCGTGTATGTAACGAACATGTTCGCGAACTTCTCGAGTTTGACCGAACCGAACACAAACCGAACGTTGACATCACATTTTTGCTATATTTTCACGAATGCTCAGTTAATTTACACTCCTACTTCCGGTGCGCTAATGTCTTCTGTTGGAATTTAGGATCAAATATGTATGCTAGTAGTGAAGGATATAAGAATAGTATTCAAAGATATGTGCTATATATTAACCGTAAAAGATAAGAACATGAAGGCTAAGTTTTCTTATTGAAGATAAACACATACATGCATTACAAACGTAAAGCTCTATATATAGTTAGAAGGGAAACATTATTTAATACAAAAGCAAATTTAAAGATAAGTTTGTAAAGATTTGGAGTCAAAGTCAAAACGCATGCAACGGACCCATGGTGACGCACGCAATGACGTCATATTAGCGCACGCTAAAGAAAGAGGCAGAAGTTACTGAACTGATTTACATGGAGCATAACATACGTAATGAAAAAACGTTAATGTACGTAATACGACTAACGTACGTAATGGACAACATATAACGTACGTTATACAGGGTGCAGAAGCTAACGGCTAGTTGAGACTTTGAGCCTATAAATACCAAGTCATGTAATACTCGAGATTTTCATTTCCGGTTTTTTTGAATTATTTATCGTTTGTGCCGGTTACTTTGTTCCGTTGGTGATTATTCGAGATTTTCCCTATGTTGGGTACGGTATGATATACCGTGTTGTGGTGTTCGTCGGGTATGACTTGTCATTTCGTAAGTCGTGCAGATCGTATGTCGTGCTTCATTATTTGTTAGTCTTCTTTCGGACCATTGTTGCGTTGGATTTTGGTACAATTTTATCGCTTGTGCAATAGGTGTAGTGCACGCTATGTTGCCTCATAGCGCGCGTTATTTGTGTATTGATAGCGCATGCTAACTTCCAATCAGCGCACGCTAACTGGTAGTTCGGGGCAGTCCAGAAGCTACTGGAATGGGACTGAGGCCTTGATAGCGCGCGCTAACGCTTGTAGTTAGCGCACGCTATCGGATATTTTAGCGCACGCTATCGTCAGTCTAGCGCACGCTACCTAGAGGGTGCAGATCTGTCCCGAAGCCACTGGACTGGATTCGTGACTCGTTAGCGCAGGCTACGGAGACCGGCTAGCGCGCGCTAACAGCGCGCTGGGCAGAACATTCTGGAGAAGGTTGACCCACTAGTGCGCGCTAAAGACATGTTAGCGCACGCTAATAGCTGTCCAGTATAAATACTAGACAACAACCCCTTTTCCCTTCATTTTTCATTTCATCCATTTCTATCCATCGGGACGAGTCTCCTAGGGGGATCTGGGGCGATCTTCATCATTAAGCTTCATCTTGGTGAGTCTCCTTCGTGTTTATTGCATCATCTAACTTGTTTTTCTTCCGGATCGAGGTATTTTCTTCTTAGAACCCTAGTTGAGTAATTTTGGGGGATTTTCCTTGATTTCTTGATTTCATCCGGAAATGATGAATTGATTATGTAATTCTTGCTGTTTTGGTTGTAACATATGGATTAGAAACTCGTTTATAAATTTTATCTCACCCAGAACATGATTTTGATTTCCTTGAGAAACCATTGGTCACTTGTTGTTCTTCGTATCGATTTGGGTTTCGTTTAGTGTTGTTGATTCGTGGTGATGTTACTCTTGTAGTGCTCGTGGGGCTGTCGGGTTCTTGGTTGTTCTTGGAAGTTCAAGGGCTGCTCGACCGCGTCCGTTCATTGTTCCATTGCTCGTGGTTTCTAGGCAAGTATTCTTGTCTATAAGATTTATATTGTGTGAATTGAGGTTGTATAATGAATTTGTGATGATTATTCATTTTTTATTTTCTATTATAGAGGTCGTTATAGATGTTATGTTAAGTTAGAGTCGCCTTGTTGCTTGTCGTAGAGGCATGTCAATAGAGAAATGGTGTCGGTTAGTTAGTACACTTAGACGTGTGTTGTGATGTTTCGGTGATCACTGGGTTGTGTGGATAGAGTTGCGTGTTATAGAGTTGGGTTTGTAATGGTTGGATTGGTTGTTATACCTGTTGATGTGTAGCGATGAGTCTAGAATGATTAGGTTGTTGCTAAGCTGTGTCGATCGTAATTATGTGC
>JAWKAU010001043.1:0-19000 GCA_033398695.1 Orobanche coerulescens
GTCCTCGGCTACTATCGAGATGGTACGAGTCCGATAGTTCATGATAGCACCGTGATGCTCCAACCAATCGTCCCCGAAGATTAAATCCTCACCCTTAAGGTCTATAACAATGAGATTCGAGGGCCAATCTCGGCTCCCGATCCTCACGGGGCAATCCCTAACTTCCCGGTCCCCAGCCATACGATCCCCGCTAGGCGTACCCACCACAAACGGTTCACACTCAAACAAGCAGTTAAAGCCAATACGATTCACACAATCCGATGCAATAAAGGAATGAGTAGCACCCGAATCAAAAAGCACGGAAACTGGATGAGTAAGGATCTGAGTGGTACCTGACGCCACCGGAACGTCTGCCTCCTCTGTGCACCTCAGCTGATACAATCGGGGGTGAACTGAACCCGAACTCGAGGCTGCGTGGCGATCCGGCTAACCCCGACCCCTACCACGACCCGAACCCTGCGGAACATGAGTAGCTGGAATACTGTGATCCTTCTGATCGGTAGTGGTAGTCGGAACTCTAATAACCCTGGTGGCCCTCTCACAATGAGTTGCCCGATGCGATGCGCGCGCAAGTAAAGCAAGTATTTGGAGGAAAAGGGCAATCCTTCATCAAATGCTCATATTGGTTGCAGTTAAAACAAACCACCACCGAAGCAATCGATCGGGTGAGCGATTACCCTGAGATCCACCGACCTGATGAAACAGCCTCTTCCCCGGTATAGAAGCAGAACGAGACCTCGAAAACTGACCACCCTTACCGGTCGAGAATCCGCCGGTAGTCTTCTACTTCTTAGCTTCCGAAACCGACTCTGATTCTGGGAAGGCCATCTCGATCGCTAGAGCGTGATCCTGGTATTCCTTCAAAGTGGCACACATGAGCGGCGCCATACTCTGCCTAATATGCGGCATCATGCGCATATTGAAGTAACAGATTTTATTAGCCTCCGTTCTCACTTGATCTCTCACGAAACCCAACTGCTGATTGTAAGAAATGATGGCCTGAGAAATAGGCACATCCTGAGGTGTAGCGGTGAAGAACTCCACAATTCTGCGCTCCTTGACTGGCGGAGGACAATACTCTGCTTCCATGGCAGCCTTGAATTCCTCCCAAGTAGCTCGACGGTCTCTGGGCATAATGGCCTCCCACCATTCCGCATCTTCCTTATCCAGGAGGTACTGGGCAATATGTACCCTCCTGTCTTCAGGACAAGCTACGACATCAAAGGTCCGGGACAACTGAAAGAGCCAATTCTCCCAACCGAGGGAGTCAGAAGATCCGGAGAAACGAGGAGGGTGCATCTTAGTCACCGTCTGAAGCCACTTACTGACTTCCTCTTCAGGTGTCGGAGGCGGATTCTGGCATCCACCCTGAGATATCTGAGCAAGCTGGGCTACTAACTACTGAAGTACGGCAGTAGCCCCGGCGTCGGCATTATTTTTCGACGGCACTGAGTGAGAGGCTGAGTCCGCAGAGGACTGAGAAAGTGAGCCCTCTTCATTATCAGCACCTCGACCACGGCCTCGGCCGCGTCCCCTAGCTGGTCTACCACGACCTCTCAACATACTAAAGGAAGAATGAAAAGGACAAGGTCAGAAAGATTCACAATTGGCAAAGTTGGCATCACAATTCATAATTCCGAGCAACGCAAGAAAACGAATTACATAAATATAAGAGTTCGAGGAGACTTACAGCCACGGGTCGCACGAAAAGACGGTAGCATGATGATATTAGGCTCAACGACTGACTCTAATGATGCAACTGACAGACCCGAAAATTTACCAACAGCCTAGGTATTCAAAACCTTAGCTCCGATACCATAAATGTAACACCCCAATTCACAACTGGGACATTACACGCCGTAGAACCCTCGTGAGGTCTACCAGGCTAACACATGACATATAAACCACAATGTAATCCCAAATGTGTAACACCCCCAAAACCGTATGGGAATATTACACGCCGTAAACCCTTTCCGCAAGGATCTACCAGGCTAAACGTCCATAAACAACCAAATGCTTGCCCGTCCAGGGTCAAACAATATAATAATACAGACCGTCAAGGTCACTTACACATAAACACACAGACCGATGAGGTCACACAACTCTATCAACGGGGTGACTAACAACATTACCCACACGAGGGTGAAATACAATACTGATGGAAGACCGAATCAACTCTAACAATACAACTAAACTCTACCAACTCTCAACTCTTGATTAGTATTGCGGCTCGTCATCCCCTTGTGCCAATCCGTGTTGCTCCCCGAACTGCATGTACACAGGCCTTGAGCAGACATCCACCCCCCGAATACTCGGGGTTAGTAAAACTCCACTGTTTTACTAGTGCAAGTATCAAACCATACGAAAAGTAACAAGCAAATAGCAACTACGAATTTAATACGGAAATCCATTATCAAAATGTTCCCGAGAAGTTTTAGAATTTCGAACTCAAGTAAGAGATATTTGAAAAGGAACACATCATCTCGGGGATTTTTGAAACAGAAATTCTTTTGGACCTCGAGTCCCAATTTACAAAACCTTTTCGAAAACATTAGGGCCTTAGCCCGATTCTCGTTTCAAAGCACACCAAATAATATATCATTATGAGTCCGAGATCCATATTTAAAATGTTACCCGAGCAATCACTGCTACACGATCACTGTTCGTACACATCATGTACCGAACTCCGGAGGCCTCGACGGACCTTACCCGATCTACACACATTGTTCGTACACATCATGTGCCGAACTCCGGAGGCCTCGACGGACCCTACCCGGCTACAACACACACTGTTCGTACACATCATGTACCGAACTCCGGAGGCCTCAACGGACGCTACCCGGCTACAGCATCGTTCGTACACATCATGTACCGAACTCCAGAGGTCTCGTCAGACCTTACCTGGATCACACACCTTGTCCGTACACGTCATGTACCGGACTCCAGAGGCCTCGTCAGACCCTACCTGGTTCACACACTTTGTTCGTACACATCATGTACCGAACTCCATAGGCCTCGTCAGACCCTACCTGGATCACACACACATCGACTCGACACAATTCATAATCATTAAATGTCAAGTCATTCCACATTACGCCGAATGTACAATCAAGCAAGTAAACCAAAACAACACAAACATCATGATCATCACAACGACTCTTAACCAACACAACACACATTCGGTACACAATTCATTGAAGAAACACTTGTACAACCATCTCATATGTACATCGAAATCCTGCACAAATGGCACAACGCCTAACACGTATACCAATATATCACTATTATCACAAAGCCTTCAAATTTCGGAAAACACAACCAACTCAAACGGAACATATTTACGGAGACAAGCAAAATCGTTATACATATCATACGTAATTACTATTCACAAGATACAAGTCGTATAATAAGATACTTGCCTTAATAACCGCTACCAAACGCTCCGAAGAACACGGTTCGACCGGGAAGCTCGGACCCCGAAGAAGACAACGAACGAAAGGGTTCCGACTCGAGTTCTTCACAAGAATTCTACCCTAACAACATATAATCAATAAATCATCGATCATACGAGGAAGAATAATCGTAGACCGCCCGAAACCCCTCTATGACATTTTATCGAACACCTTCAAGGCGTCGATAAAATACTCAATAAAACGACAAATCCGTGGCAATCCAACCGTGGAATAACAAGGAATTAGATATAATATAGCTTAACAATCATCAATCCATCAATATTCTGAGTTAAAACGGATTAAACGGACAAATCGAACAAAATTCCCAAAACTATATTTTAGGAAAACTTGCCTTGATTCGGTCGATCAGAGCAAGTTATGGAAGGATTAATCGATGTTATGATCTTCAAAACTTCATGGATTTAACCCCTAACAACATCCCTCCATGATTATCAAATCTCCAGCCGCGGAAGAGGAAGAAACGAGTGAGAAAAATGAAGAAAAACCCATTCTTGGGCCTTAAATAGCCGTGACAGACTCGGCCGTGTCCGCTCGACACGGCCGTGGCCGCAGCGATGGCAGCGAGGACTCGACCGTGTCTGCTAGACACGGTCGCGCCTTCCGATAGTGACCCGTCCGCGGCGCTCGGCAATGACTCGGCCGTGTCTGGAACACGGTCGGGCCTCTGGCGATCGCTTGGCTTATCCTAAGAGTTCGGCTCGGCCGTGCAGGCGACACGGTCGGGTCTGGCGAGACTTCCGGCTTATCCGGACGAAATGCACGGGCCGTGACGGACGACACGGCCGAGTTCGGCCGGCAGTGATCGGCCAATAACGAGCGGGTGAGCTAAAACGACCATAACTCTCTCGTCCGGACTCCGATTGACTCACCGTTCGAACCATTGGAAAGATAACTCGATTCTCTATAATATTGCAAAGATTCAGAATTTTTGGAGTTACCAAAAATTAATGGTGATCCAACAAAGTCGAACTCATACTTAGAAAAGTCGTTTAGTAATCCCAATTCAACAAAAGCGACACCGAAACCCGGCGAATACGAACCGAAGATACGGTTACGAAGTACTCACAAAGACGAATCTAAGAGCTAGTAGAACACACGATTCCGACCACCCGAAGGCTCGAAATTCGACAACGGAAGGTAATTACCCCAAACTTTGGGAAATTACGAAAATGGCCCAAATGCCCGAAAATCACCATACGACAACGAATAATCAAACCGAAGCTCACAACACGTATAACAACGTTAAATGAACTTACGAAAAACCCCAAACGACATTTTTGAACGAGATTCGCAAGAACCGAACTCAAGCGCGGAAAAGTCGCTAAAAAGCACGGAACTCAACAAAGCAGCACCGAAACGAACTCGGATGACAAAAGTGCAGAATTAAATATTCTCCGAATGACGAAACGGTCATGAGAGAGTCGTCAAAACAGACTCCGACCAAAAAAAGAAATTTACCGAAAATCGAAAATTGCGGATATTACATTCTACCCTCCTTAAAAGAAGTTTCGTCCCGAAACTTAAAACAAGTAGGGAGGAGAAATATTCCGCCAGGCAAAACTCAACAAGATACACAAGAATGCGTAACTAACGCCCAACGGCGAAATGTTACAAACAACGCAAAGGAATATACGGCGTGAAAACACGCTCCACGGCGACCAACACAACGTCGCCGTTAGGGATATAATAAAAGCAACAAATGACAAGCGTTATCAAACGGATAATATGGCCAAGTCAATTACCCGACAATCACAAAACACAACGAACGAAAATCAATATGATTGACCATCCCAACGGTACATCAATCAAAACGCGAGCCAACCGCTGAACAAATACGGAATCCCACCGCCCAAGGGATGGAAGATCGAAAACGAGACTAATTTCCCGAACTTAAGGGAATTAGGAAGGAGCCTGAATGCTCAACAATCACGAAACGAGAACAAAACCGAACAAACAAACGATCGAACCACAACGATCGAGACAACAAAAATCGAACAATCATGTCCGAAACACGAAGGATAATAAAATTCAAACCACAAATCCCAGGATGATCTGGTGAGAACTACAAGACATGCATTCCCATAAGATCCACAGGAAAGGGAATAGCGATTGCAAAGTCACAAATGACAAACGAGTTATTCCAAAACAATACCACACTCGTTCGATCAACAAAAGCAAGGGCGGGACAAGCTCAAATGTCAACGAACATAATGAGTCGACAGTCGAAAACACAAGAGTTCCAAGTCCGATCCACTTGAATAAAAGAACTATTAGAACCAGAGGATGTCACTCCGGAACATGGTTCACACGAATCGAACTGAACCCAAAATGTCACATCGATATCCAGATCGACCATCAACAAGATCAGTGTTCGTTCGAACGATGAAAACGTTATACATATCAAGTTCATAAAGTATCAACGAACACGGCGAGTCGATAGACCTGAGAAAGAGGAAATGCGAAGTCAAAACGATACGGGCATTACATTCGACCTCTTATAAAAGAAATGTCGTTCCCGCAACTCACAACAAGCTGGAGTAAGGTGACAACACAAAAAGTAAACAGCGAAATATCTCCCATGGGCCTCTCCGATCCGATCCTCATATCTTTACTGAAGTTCGCGCCCCGAAAGACTCGGAACCCAACTCGCAAAACTGGATCCTGTGTCTCTCGGGTCCTCACTTGAAAAGCATTACTGACGAGAAGGACAATTGGCACGTACATGCTCCCGACACAATACGTTCGAAATGCCTCGGCTCGGCATATCGAAAATACAGATGCTAGATACAATGGAACATAACACCGCAAAACAACATACCGGAGATGCCAACTCAGCATAATAAAGAATCATAATACATATCATATACAACGATTACCATCGTAAAGTAATACACACACAAACACTACAACAACGACAGATCGTTCGGCGACATCAACGGCCCGAACGATAATCAACATAATTACAAACATTATGAAACAATCACACATGTACACAAACGTACAAACCCGAGGCTTCAACATCTCACACTCGTGCGACAACACGCAAATCGCCACGAGGCGATAAACGATAAACACCGGTTCACACCTCTCACGGAGGGCTAGTACGACAAATGCGTGGCAATGCCTCGACGTTCATGGCACCAATTCGATCATACTGGAGCAAACATCATAACGACAACGTGAACATCATACATACATACCCTTTCCTCAAACGGGAATGGATAGTTTTTAAAAAACGAAAACCTCCTTTTGAAAATAATTTTGGAAACACCGATTGATCTTGAGTATCACCCTTCAAAAAAAGTACAATCGTGAAACATCGTTATCGAGACTTTGGAAAACTATTTTGCATTCGATAAAAATGAGGACACTTTCTTTTCGTGAAAAACTTTGAAATATTCGACCCTCGGGTCTAAGTAAAAGTGTTTATAAAACATTGAAAAATATCTCAAAACATTTTGGTCCTCGAGGTAGAAGAATTCGAAACATATCGTGGCACCTTGGAAGTACCATGAGAAAACAATTCATTTTAAACGTACGTCTCGAAATTTATTTCTAGGATACTCAAGATTTTCAAAGGTAATTCAATGGGCTAGAATGCCCAAAATCTCGAGTAATTACACGGAACATTATAGCGTTGTGGGTCCTGCACGAACCCACCAGATAAAAATATTTACAAAAACGCCAAAAGGGCCGATGACGGTAATATTTCAAAACTCACAAAAGCCATTTACAAAATACTAAGTACCGTCACAAGAATTTTGCCAAAACGTTCAAGGCCATAACGCCAAAACTCGGTTAAAGGAATCGGTTTTCAAACTAAAACTCGATCGATACCTTTTCGAAATCCGTCAAGGTTTACAACTTCCACACCATACCACACCACCCGGTGGTTCAAAGATAAAACAATAATGTGCCCATCTATACACATACTATATGCCACAAGTACTAAACACAATTATATTACACAATCATGTAAAGAAAATCATGCACCGCAATTAACTCACTAAGATAAAAATCGAGATACACAGGTACTTCGCATAAAAGAGGAGACTTACATCCACAGGTCGCACGGAGGTGACGGTCGCCCACGATACCAATCTCGTCCGACAACATAACTGACACGTTGTGACTACGCACAACTCAACTTGTCACCTGATGACTCAAACGACATGACAACACATTACTCGACAAATCACGACTTGACTCGACCCGACAGCCTAGGTTTCCGCAACCTAAGCTCCGATACCATAAATGTAACACCCCCAAAACCGTATGGGAATATTACACGCCGTAAACCCTTTCCGCAAGGATCTACCAGGCTAAACGTCCATAAACAACCAAATGCTTGCCCGTCCAGGGTCAAAATATATAATAATACAGACCGTCAAGGTCACTTACACATAAACACACAGACCGATGAGGTCACACAACTCTATCAACAGGACTGACTAACAACATTACCCACACAGGGGTCGAAATACAATACAAATGGAAGACCGAATCAACTCTAACATTACAACTAAACTCTACCAACTCTCAACTCTTGATTAGTCTCGCTGCTCGTCATCCCCTTGTGCCAATCCCGTGATCGCTCCCCGAACTCGCATGTACCGGACGCATCAGACATCCACCCCGAATACTGGGTTAGTAAAACTCCACCGTTTTACTAGTGCAAGTATCAAACCATACGAAAAGTAACAAGCAAATAGCAACTACGAATTTAATACTAAATCCATTATCAAAATGTTCTAGAAGTTTTAGAATTTCGAACTCAAGTAAGAGATATTTGAAAAGGAACACATCATCTCGGGATTTTGAAACAGAAATTATTTTGGACCTCGAGTCCCAATTTACAAAACCTTTTCGAAAACATTAGGGCCTTAGCCCGATTCTCGTTTCAAAGCACACCAAATAATATATCATTATGAGTCCGAGATCCATATTTAAAATGTTACCCGAACAATCACTGCTACACGATCACTGTTCGTACACATCATGTGCCGAACTCCGGAGGCCTCGACGGACCTTACCCGAACTACACACATTGTTCGTACACATCATGTACCGAACTCCGGAGGCCTCGACGGACCCTACCCGGCTACAACACACACTGTTCGTACACATCATGTACCGAACTCCGGAGGCCTCAACGGACCCTACCCGGCTACAGCATCGTTCGTACACATCATGTACCGAACTCCAGAGGTCTCGTCAGACCTTACCTGGATCACACACCTTGTCCGTACACGTCATGTACCGGACTCCAGAGGCCTCGTCAGACCCTACCTGGTTTACACACTTTGTTCGTACACATCATGTACCGAACTCCAGAGGCCTCGTCATTCCCTACCTGGATCACACACACATCGACTCGACACAATTCATAATCATTAAATGTCAAGTCATTCCACATTACGCCGAATGTACAATCAAGCAAGTAAACCAAAACAACACAAACATCATGATCATCACAACGACTCTTAACCAACACAACACACATTCGGTACACAATTCATTGAAGAAACACTTGTACAACCATCTCATATGTACATCGAAATCCTGCACAAATGGCACAACGCCTAACACGTATACCAACATATCACTATTATCACAAAGCCTTCAAATTTCGGAAAACACAACCAACTCAAACGGAACATATTTACGGAGGCAAGCAAAATCGTTATACATATCATACGTAATTACTATTCACAAGATACAAGTCGTATAATAAGATACTTGCCTTAATAACCGCTACCAAACGCTCCGAAGAACACGGTTCGACCGGGAAGCTCGGACCCCGAAGAAGACAACGAACGAAAGGGTTCCGACTCGAGTTCTTCACAAGAATTCTACCGTAACAACATATAATCAATAAATCATCGATCATACGAGGAAGAATAATCGTAGACCGCCCGAAAACCCCTCTATGACATTTTATCGAACACCTTCAAGGCGTCGATAAAATACTCAATAAAACGACAAATCCGTGGCAATCCAACCGTGGAATAACAAGGAATTAGATATAATATAGCTTAACAATCATCAATCCATCAATATTCTGAGTTAAAACGGATTAAACGGACAAATCGAACAAAATTCCCAAAACTATATTTTAGGAAAACTTGCCTTGATTCGGTCGATCGGAGCAAGTTATGGAAGGATTAATCGATGTTATGATCTTCAAAACTTCATGGATTTAACCCCTAACAACATCCCTCCATGATCATCAAATCTCCAGCCGCGGAAGAGGAAGAAACGAGTGAGAAAAATGAAGAAAAACCCGACTGCTGGGCCTTAAATAGGCTGACAGACTCGCCCGTGTCCGCCTGACACGGTCGTGGCGCGCAGTGGCCGGCAGGGACTCGACCGTGTCCTGCTAGACACGGTCGCGCCTTCCGATAGTGACCCGTCCGTGGCGCTCGGCAATGATTCGACCGTGTCC
The DNA here is from genome assembly GCA_033398695.1 of Orobanche coerulescens. Classification (NCBI taxonomy): domain Eukaryota; kingdom Viridiplantae; phylum Streptophyta; class Magnoliopsida; order Lamiales; family Orobanchaceae; genus Orobanche; species Orobanche coerulescens. The sequence goes on from JAWKAU010001043.1 coordinate 9,919, forward strand.
TGGAACACGGTCGGGCCTCTGGGCAGTCGCTTCCGGCTTATCCGAAAGAGTTCGGCTCGCGCTGCACGACACGGCCGGGTCCCGAGGCGAGACTTCCGGCTTATCCGGACGAGTGCACGCACGGGCCGTGTCGGACGACACGGCCGAAGTTCGGCCGGCGGATCGGCCAATAACGAGCGGGTGAGCTAAAACGACCATAACTCTCTCGTCCGACTCGATTGACTCACCGCTCGAACCATTGGAAAGCTAACTCGATTCTCTATAATATTGCAAAGATTCAGAATTTTTGGAGTTACCAAAAATTAATGGTGATCCAACAAAGTCGAACTCATACTTAGAAAAGTCGTTTAGTAATCCTGAATTCAACAAAACGACACCGAAACCCGAACCTGAATACGAACCGAAGATACGGTTACGAAGTACTCACAAAGACGAATCTAAGAGCTAGTAGAACACACGATTCCGACCACCCGAAGACTCGAAATTCGACAACGGAAGGTAATTACCCCAAACTTTGGGAAATTACGAAAATGGCCCAAATGCCCGAAAATCACCATACGACAACGAATAATCAAACCGAAGCTCACAACACGTATAACAACGTTAAATGAACTTACGAAAAACCCCAAACGACAGTTTCGAACGAGATTCGCAAGAACCGAACTCATGCGCGGAAAAGTCGCTAAAAAGCACGGAACTCAACAAAGCAGCACCGAAACGAACTCGGATGACAAAAGTGCAGAATTAAATATTCTCCGAATGACGAAACGGTCATGAGAGAGTCGTCAAAACAGACTCCGACCAAAAAAAGAAATTTACCGAAAATCGAAAATTGCGGATATTACAAAATGATGCACTCAAAAGTAAATAAGATCGTGGCCTCGGCCAAAACATTTTAACGGAGTACATGAGCAGAAGTTAAATACCAATTCATTGCCCACGCAGGGGACTTAAACCAAGTTTCAAAAATAAGTAGTCTTACTTCATTACTCGACAATGCAATAACAAAACATAAAAATGCAGACTCGAGCCACATCATCAAGCCAGCCCATCCTTTGCGTGCATGTCCCGTGCTTGCTCCTCAGCCCTCCCGGTACCTGAAATGCATAAGACGGATTTCCCCATTTAAGGGGTTAGCATTCGAATAGCTAGTGCAAGTACACAATTACACTACATTATATACAAATACGGTTTTTACACAATCATCTCAATCAGAAATCATTTGCCATAAATATTCCGGAATACTACATTGGCAATCAAATCAGTTCCAATCATCATGATATCACAAAATCACAACTGGTATCCCGTGGCCGTACCCCTTAGTATCGACCCCCAGACATCCCGTCGAACACTCCGGGTGGGATACCACTTCCGCGGCCGTACCCCTTAGTATTGACCCCCAGACATCCCGTCGGACACTCCGGGTGGAAGTTCAATCACACACGCACCCAAGCCGTACCCCTTAGTATCGACCCCCAGACATCCCGTCGGACACTCCGGGTGGAAGGAACACAACTCATGCGCCCAAAAATCACAATTCATCATTCATTTCAAAAATCACAACATACATAACGAAATGTAATACATGTACTTGCCTTGAATAAGACAAAACGAAGGAAACAACGAAGGAATAGGTTTTGGTCCGAACAATCCTCCCAAATCCGCTCCTAACACAATAACGGTAGACAACAATTCTCAATAATGCGGAAAGGTAAGAATTAATCCTAATTCTACCTGTTGGGGCAATTCATCGGACACCAAGAGTGCATAAGGAAATGAAATCGGTCAACAGTGTAATAACGGGATTTCATCCCATCCAATAACAAGAAAACCAAGGGTCACGAGTATACTATCAAAATCTAACAACAACATCGATCAAATCGGATTAGAATACAATATCACCACCAAACCCTCCCCAAAATCATACTAGGGTTAAAGGAGTTCTTACCTCTTGAAGATTCAAGCACTTTAATCCGAAGAACACGTGTTAGATCCACAATCCGAGCTACACGATCGAAAGGAGATGAAGAAAATCACACAATCAAGTGGTAGATGGAGAAAAATCCCCCTCTCAAACCTCTCTCTCTCGTACCGTAGAAGGAAGGAAGAAAAATGACTGAACTCGCTGGAAAAACGCAGTTATAGCGCTTGACCGCATTGTGTGCCGCAGCCCAGCTGAAGTGTGCTGCGGCACAGGGCCAAAAATTACGCCCAGTGATCGGCAGACCGCTCGGTGTGCCGCGGACCAGTCGAAGTGTGCCGCGGCAGTGACTCGGCATTGTGCCGTGGCCCTGCCGGCATGTGCCGCGGCACACGGTACAGTAGGTTTGGCCGATAAATGCAACACGAGTGTGCCGCGGCCCGGACAAGTGTGCCACGGCAGTGACTCGGCAGTGTGCCGCGGCCCTGCCGGAATGTGCCGCGGCACATGGTACAGTTTGCTCGGCCAGGAACTGGGCAATGTGTGTGCCGCGGCCCACACCCCCCCTTGGGTCCCAAAATGATGAAAAATGAACCGGGAAGAGAATAAAAACAATAGGAATCGATATTTGGGCAACAATAACCCGAAATGGAAGTACGGAAACCCCAAACGATCCGAGGTACGCCACCACAATCGAACAAGGAACAAATTCCCTAAACTTATAGAAAATTACAAAAACAGCCCAAACATCCGAAAATCACGATACAACATCGGATTAACAATCTGAAGCTCACAACATGCTCTACTCCACCATACGAACTCATGGAAATAGGAAAAATGATAAAATCGGACGAGTTTAACGAGAATCGAATACACAAGCGATAGAATATAACTCAAGGTGAAATTACGCAAAAACATCATCGAGACTCATCCCAACGGAGAAACTCCAAGAATAAAATAGATTCAGAGTTCAAAAACAGTGCCAAGCGAGTTGTCCGAAACGAATATATATACCGAAAATAGAAATTACCAGAAGTAGAAAACACGGATATTACATTAAGTCTATTCACCCCCCTTGACTTATTCCTGACGACTTGTGACCTACAACTTCAATAGTTTCTAGCCACCGAAAAATGTCTGTTCCTTTTCGTACCACCAACACTAACACGAATCTAATTTGTCCAAGTTTGATGAATGATCAAACACCAAAAATGTCGGATGTCTCTATGTTATCACGCATCGGATACAGACCGGAAAAATTATATATCAATTCGTTCTCTAAGAACACAGCTAGGAATTGATATAGTATTTTTCTTCTCTTCCCTTCTTCCTTTTCTTTCACTCTAATATGAACAAGAAAAATTCAAGAAAATTTTTCTTCTTATCCTCTAATGCTCACGGCTGCAATGTGTGTGTTTGGGTGTGTTTTTTCAACTCATCATGATGTGAAAGACTTACTCATTTTATAAATCAAAATGACATCAAATGATATCTCATCTATTTGTCCTCATCATATAAAATAAGTATAACGCACCTCACACCATATGAGCTTGCGTTGAAGCATGAGAGGGGCGGCCCACATTGATATTGGTGAGAAAATGAGCCGAGTCACTCTGTTCATCTACCGGACGTTCGCGTGTATAATCCGTTAAGTACACTACAATTTATACTTAGTTAATTAATCTAATTATATAATTTAATAAAATATAAAATTATAATAATATATTTCCAAGAAATAATTATTTATGAATTAAATTAATCATCTAATAATTAATTTTAATTCACAAGACCGCTATGATATATCAAATAAATCAGATTAGATATCCAATATCTAATATTAATGAAGAGATAGTAAATACATATTTTATCCATCAAATGTCCTTGTGCGCGACTCCATAGATTCGTCTCAATCGGCAATTTGAGGAACCAAGGAGTACGGGTAACACTTAGCCAGTCTAGTGCCGCACACTGTAACTCAAACTAAGAACGAATAGTCGGATCATTCCAATACCATTATGTCGTGAATACTGCCTACGTATAAACCATTCAATCATATGTCCCGGTTAGGTATTAAGGTCACGATAATGTCAAATCCTATTTCAACATGACTCTATGCTATTTACTTGCTCACTTATAAGAGAAGGAATCATATATTGGTATCCAGTATAGACTGCTACTTGTCCACTAAGTTGCACTTCGAGTTGACCCCACAAACCGGTTATTGGATCGAACTACTCTATTAACTAACTTAATGTCACAAGCACATCTCCTACTGAATCCTCAAGTCAAAGGTCCACGTATACCTATCACAACCTTTTGATTCAGTCATTGAATATCCCGGAGTGAAATCCATGTGACCGAATTGAGGTGAATCATGTCCGAGTATACTAATCCCATTAGCATACCTATAATGTGTGCTCCCACTAACCCTTAATCAAGACATGCAATCTACATGACAAAGTACACGTTATATAAGTCTTGTCTAAACTTAATGTCCAATTAAATTTAATCGACTTGTCAACTAGTTAAGCACTCGAGCCCTAAACATTTCCAGTACCTATCTCCTTAGTTTCATAAGGAGTGGAATGTTTGATCTCAAATGCAAGGACTATTATTATATATACCAAATCACGATGCCAATGATAAACAATAATATAGCAATAATAAATGCCTTATATAATTAATGTTCATGATTATAATACAATGTTCTCACTCTCTCATCCTTTGAGTGGCATTCGAGGGCATATTCCTAACAGAAGTCCCACTATAGGGCAAGGTTCTGTCTTCTAAAGGAATGATGCCTCCGATGTTGACCTTAGTGGTGGAGCAGCTTGTTGCTCTTATCCCAGCTCAAAAAAGGCGAAGGCCAGTGGGTAAAAAGGATACCAGACCTCGAAAGAGAAGAGGAACAGAGGCACAAAATCCTCTCATTATTGCCACACTGGCTCCATAACACGAGATTCTCTCTGACTATGGATATGTCCTTGAATCAACAACAAAATGATCGATGGACGCATCGAAAACTTTATTGATGTCGGAGAATAAAGGAATCTGATGCAGTGTATGAGTGAATACGTACTGTTGGAAATGTCCTCCATGTTAGTCGATGATGCTTTTAGGAATATTCTCTTGAATGCCACTCAGAAGATGTATGAGAGAAGGCATTAAACTTGTTATTATGTAAATTCTTATTAGAAGGCAATTTTTTGTTTATTTATTTACTGGAAGTCACTGGCATTCCTGACTCATAAATATATGTATATAGAAACTAATCTGTATATTTAAGAGCAAATATTCCACTTCTTATTGGATAAAAGGGTTGGCACTGGAAGTGTTTATGGCTCAAATACGTAATTGTTCGCAAGTCGATGAAACTTGACTGTGCGTTAAGTTTATAAGAAGGCTTGTATGACATGTTCTTTGACTTGGGAAGTGCTTGTTGTCACTAATAGTTAGTGGAAGCACAGGTTCTAGGTCGTGCGATCATATATATGATATTTAGCATTTGGAATGATTGATTGAATGATTTATGATTTGGACTCATAGATGTTTTAATCGTTGTATATGTTTAATTGTTCATTGTAGTTAGACTTTTCGTAAATTTATATCAAAACATAAATCTTAAATTTCTTGGAAATATGATTTATATTGAAGATATGAAAGTCGAAAAATATTGATATTGGATATCCGATCGAAAATCAAGCACCGGGTTGCCATTCGACGGACAATAGTCAAGTTTCTAGGCTGCTGGAAACTGACACGGCCGTGTCACTGGCCGTGTCTCTACCCAGATTGTTTGACACGGTCGTGTCATCCCTGTGACACGGCCGTGTCACTTTCCGGACTCATTCCGGACTTGATTTCTTCATATATTCCAGAAATTAATTTTCTGCATTTTAAATTGGATTTAATTTGATTAAAATGGAATGTGGTATTTCATTTTAAAAGAAAAAACTTATTTGTTGGAATAATTATGATTGACCGAATTACATTGAACGAATTAAAATTATCGATTGTGTGAATTGATTGGATTGATTCTAGTAAATAGTTAATTTTATATATTGGTTGGATTAATATATCAAATTATTCATTTAATACAAAATCCATTTATTTATTATTTATTGGATAAATGTTTGTGAATGGTGATGTAGTTCATAAACCTAATTTTGAATCGTTTATTTTATTCGATTGGGTTGTAAAGGCCGTTTTGAACCTATTTATTTTACTAAAAAAATTTGTATAATAGGATGCAATTTTTCAATGTAAAATTTATATGTAATGACTAAGACCGGAGGAAGATCCATTCGAGAGGACGAATATTCAAGACTCAAGACATGTAATTAGATTACAATGTTTTTGTTCTATGACGGTCCATGAACTGCATGTTGGTAGCAACTAACTTATGAATGTTTTATTCATATGGTATGAATGTCGACAAATGCACTTAAATGAATTAATGCGCAAAGTGTAACATTAATCGCAAAAATTCTCACACGATAAAATATTAAGTTTAAATAGTTTCAAGGTCTTCCTTCCCTCCCTCAAGCTCTCGACAAATTGAAATCCAAACTGGATGTGCTATGCTTCCGAGTTATCGGGGTGGTCGTTCGTGGAGGATAGATAAATTCTAAGAATGCATTGGATGCCTTCGGCTGAAGCAAATTTTATCCCTAGAAACCTATTCGGTTGCCGGATAAGATTCAATTGTGAAACTGGTCAGCGCTGATGGTATAAACTTAACTTGTTCACGAACTATGGAAACCATATAGGTAGGGGGAGTGAACAAGGGGAAAAAGAAGATCGAATCCTCTATTAGATGGGTTGGTGTTGGACAACACTTTATAAAGATTAATAAACCAGAAACCTATTCGTTTGCCCTCTATAAAAATTTATAAAGAACTCGATCACCACTATGAAGTAAAGCGAACAAGTACTTCTGGATTTCACAAGGGAGTGTGTTATTCCGATAAAAATAGTGGGAGTTGGGTTAAATGAATAGAAAAGTCCTTAATTCTAAACTCAGACCATAATCAAACAAGTCACTAATCAATCTGTCATACTTAATGCAGACAAACAAAATATCAACTCTCAAAATGACAATGAACTCACTCGCAATTCTACTCGACAAGAACATCTTAACTGGATGAAACTTCGTGGACTGGCTCCACAATCTGATGATTGTCCTTAGTATGGAAGCGCTGGGATATGTCTTAGAGGCGGACATTCCGGAGGCTCCGGTGTGGATCAGGGCCAATCAGGAAGATGTTGAAATCTATGAAAAGTGAGTTAAGGATGACATAAGAGTTCGTGGCTATATGACCAGCTCTATGTCTAATGGGCTTCAGAGAGCTCATGAGAAAATGACTTCTGCTAGGGCGATCTTTCTCACTTAACCGAACTTTATGGTGAGCATAGTCTAAATGGTAGATATGAGATATCTAAGCAGCTCTTCGGTGCCAGGATGAAGGAAGGTTAGAAGGTCGGGGACCATGTCCTCAAAATGATATCTATGATCGATTAGAGGATCTAGATTTTAGGATGCATGGTTCTATCCAAACTGACCTTATCCTACAATCTCTTCCTGATTCCTTCTCTCAGTTTGTTATGAACTTCAACTGCAATGAAATCGCTTGCATTTTGCTGGGTTAATGAACAAATTTGTAATCGCTCAGTCACATATGAAGACTCTGCGGGTGAAGGAGTTTGCTCTTGTGATTTTTTCTGGATCTCGGAGGTCCAAGAATAAGAAGAAAAGACCAAGAAGAAGATGAGCTCACAAGGAAAGGCTTTTAAGGGCAAGGGTAAGGCCCCGATGGTTAATAAGAGCAAGAAGTTGAAGACGGACGCATGTTTTAAATGAGGTGAGTTGGGCCACTGGGCAAGAGACCGTCCGATCCTTCATGTGTATTTAGGTATGAAACTTTTAGTTTTGGAAATGAATTGTTCTGCTACTGTATGTTCTACTTCTTGGATACTAGATTCAGGTGTTAGTTCTCACATTTGTACCATAAATCAGGATCTAGAACAAAGCTTGGAGTTCGGGTTGATATAGGATCACTTCTTTTGGATTTGAAATCCAGATTTGTTTTAACATTAAATGATGTACTTGTTTTGCCCAGGGGGAATAAAAATATTGTGTCTATTCTGGTCATGGATCGGAAAGGCTTTTCATCTTTCATTGGTAATAATACTTGCAAACTTTATTTTGGAAATAAATTAGTAGGCACTGCTACATTGTTAAATGGGTTGTATCATCTAAACCTAAGTAACAAAGTAATCAAGCTTTGAAATGGCATCTTAAACTTGGTCATGTTGGTCAGACCTAGGTTTACAAAATGGAAACGGATGAACTTACGGGCCCATTGGGATTGGATCCCTTTCCAACTTGTGAATCTTGCCTTAAGGACAAAAGGACTAGGTCCCCCTTTAGAGGGACTTTTGAAAGAACCACTGATAAACTTGGATTAGTCCATACCGACGTGTGTGGTGCTTTGGAAGCAGCACGTGATGGGTATCAGTATTTCATTACATTCACGGATGATCATATTAGGTATGATTATGTGTACTTAATGAAATATAAATCCGAGGCCTTTGAGAAATTCCAGGAATTTAAGGCCCTATTCGAAAAGCAAACTGGTAATCATATCAAAGCACTTCGGTCGGATCGAGGTGGTGATTATATGAGTACGAAGTTTGAGGAGTTCCTAAAGGAGAATGGAATAGTGTCACAACTAACATCTCCAGGAATTCCTCAGTTAAATGGTGCATCAGAAAGAAGGAACCGAACCTTGTTGGACATGGTTCATTCCATGCTTATCTACACCAACTTACCGATTTACCTGTGGGGTTATGCACTCCTTACTATTGTTTATATCTTGAATATACGTCCTTCTAAGTCCGTTCCTAAGACTCCACATGAGATGTGGGAAGGTAGGAAACCACGTCTTAATCATATTAGGATTTGGAGATGTCCCGCCTATGTCAAGAAGACTAAGGTGGATAAGTTGGAAGCAAGGTCCGCGAAGAGATAGGCGGAACTGCTCAAAGCTCCTAGGTAAGCTTCCTAGGATGATATCGACCTGCATTTCCGCATCGATAGTCGCCCCTAAGATATCAAGTTCATCTAGATAAGAAATCATCTTAGGAACATGGTCCCTTATC
>JAWKAU010001044.1:0-19000 GCA_033398695.1 Orobanche coerulescens
TATTATCTCGGGTTCTTTACATATCTATACAATATTTATAAATTAATTACACAAATTTAATATGGAGAAAATAATTATAAATTAGCGCATATGTTGCATTTAAATAATTGTAAGTGACAGTTTGGTTACTTGATATATTGTATTTAAATATCAACTCAAGTTCTAATTTTTATAAATATTTTATTTTTTATATTATTTTTGTAATATTTTTATAAAATATAGTATAATTTACCCTATTAATCCTCTTGTTGAGGAAATAAAGGCTCACCTGGTCCTGACCTCTATACTTGTGGGCAAAAAAACAATTTGGCCCAAATATAAATGGGCCTATACAAACCATGCCCAATTCCACCCTCATTTTTGGGTGTTGGGTTTCGGCCATGAATCCTGGTTCATGGTCTAGAAAAGATGCAGTGTCACGGGCAGCGGGCTCACAAGTGCCCCCAATTGACAAAAGTTATGACGTCTTTGACTTGGTTGTATTTTCCCAATCCATCTTGCATAAGCTTTAATTATTGCAAATGTTATTTAGTAGTAACAGAGCTCCGATTTGACAAAATCGGTTGAATCAGATCAAAAGAGAACCTTCTGAAAATTAATCAAAGATCAATCGATCTAAGCGAGAATTTTTTAAACCACAGATCATTTTTTTTTTAGTCAAACTTTACAAGGGGCTGGGCTAAAATATTCGAAAAAATCATTTAGAATCGAACCGGAATAACTGGTTGGTTATTGATTCTAAATTTGTTCTAACAAATCGGTTTGGTTCCCATTTATATAGAATCGATTCGGTTATCTGTTTTGGACCATGTGTGTATACTTAAAAATCGAAAAGAACCGAAAATTAAGTAAGAACCGATCAAAATCAAACTGATAAGAACCTTACTGAAAACCCAAAAAGAACCAAAAATCCGAAAAGATCCGATGATATAGAAGAACCGATACGATCCAAATAGTGTAAAATGACTCATAGAAACCAGTACACACAGATACACATATAATAATCATGTTAATATATTATACTAATACTTGATACAATTATAAAACCTAATTATATTTGATAACAAACTCAATTACTAGACACTCATACGGTTCCATACGGTATTAACGGTTCTTAGCCGGGTCCAACTCCTAACCGGATCCGATTCCATACGATTTACCAGAGCTTTTTATATATCAGGTAATCGAAGAATCGTTAGAACCAAAATGATGTAACTAGTTCCGATTCTTGAAAATTTTCTGTAAAAAAATAGATGGAACCTAACTGTTACATATAAATGGGTTATGGTTCCTGTTGTAATTAATGTATTTATTAATGAATGACCTTTATACCCCTGAAACCCTAGATGTGTACCTATAAATAAAGGCTTTTGGCCCTCATAAGAATACACACATTATTCTCCTTCTCTTCCAATTTCTCTCTTTTTCTCTCAAATTTATAACACGTTATCAGCACGACACTCTACGAGTAAAAAAAATTCTTCTCTCCGATTTTCGAAAAAAAAAAACGCGGACAATTTTTCTGTACTGCGAGACCGCGCTAAAATCGCGATTCCCGCTTTGTTAACCGTCGGATCAGCATGAAATTTTTACAGTATCTTCCTGAGAAATGGATCCACAAATTCAACGGTGGAGATCGACTTCTAAGATGTATTGCGTACATAAAAAAAAATCCGAGCAGAAATAGTCTTTTTTTTACATTGGTGAACGGTATTAATTCTATTTACTCTTTCGAAAACTTTCTTGAATATGATGATTTTGAGGAAGAATATATTATATTTAGTTATTGAATTTTATATTTTTTTTTATGCATCATATATAAATAATATATATGATGGCCTCAAAATTTATTATCAAATCATATTCCTCTTTGTTTCTAGAAGAAACACGATTCAACAATACTTAATAATCAAGAAGATTATTAAGATAAAAGATTTGTTGTGATTTTTGAAGAAGGGCAATGTTATCTCGTCATATTCTAGTTGAATATGATGTGTTCATGAAGAACACTATGAGATCTAATAATTTGGGCAATTCCTAATGAAAAATACAAAATAATATTCCTGAAGAATATTGTAAGTGCTCTTGAAGAAGCAACTATTTTAGTTTAGTTATTTCGAGCCTTGATTCATTCTGGTACTATTTTTTTCCTTTGTATATTCAATTATGGATCTTAAAATTATTGCTCTCGAAGTAGCACAATTAATTGTAATATTCTTGAAGAATATTACTATTCTAAATGAATAATCCTTATTTATACATGAATTATGTGATGATACAATATTCCTGAAGAATATTGATTTGTTACTTATAAATATAATAGCATAATTAAATCATTATGCTCTTGATGTAACATGATATTATCCCTGAAGAAAAATATAACTTATATCTCAAATAAAAAATATTAATATGATTTGAGATATCATCTATCGAGATTGTACAAGATATGATATACTCCACAATCATAATCCGACTGTGCTCCAATGATAGCAAGATTAGTGAGTGGTCGAATATTCCTATCAAGTTGTTCCCGGAATTGAACAATATTAAATTAAAAACTTCAATATTACATGGCTCAAATTTTATCTCCCGAAGTAGATAAAATTTAGAGTTTATCCTTGTAGGGGATAATTATTTATAAATTTTATCTCGTGGATTTGATATATCAACTGTTAATGATAAGGACACGAAAATAATAATCTTAAGATTATATGTCAATATCTAATCTTATATATTGTGTACTTTAATATTTTATTATCTCTTATGATATATTGTGAGTTTTTATCAATATAAGATATGATGTCATACCTGAAATATGATTTGAATTGATCGTTGCTATATAATTAGTGATAAAATGGTCAAATATCCTGAAGATATTTTTGTCATTCAAATTCTTGGCTTATCTTATTTCTTCTTTTTGTGAATAGAATGCCAAGTTCTTGGGATTAAATAGTGGTCATGATTTATTGTCTCATCAAAGTGCAAATATGCATGATATCTCTAGAATGATACTTTTCGTATGAAAAAAAATGGTAGTGCTAAATTTATTGGCAGTTCCTGAAGAACCACTAAATTCCTTCCTACAGGGTCGATGATTATGCACCATTATCTTCTATGTATCGATAAATGTATGGATTTCTAAACTATCGCTTGAAATATGTGTGATTCAGCGATAACAAGTGAGACAAATGACATATACAATTTCTGAAGAAAAAAATTGGTATTAGAGAAAATATCAATGTAAATGACGTATAAAATTCACCACTTATTAGGCCAGAAGTCTACTAATCCCAATACTTTCAATATTTACATGTGTAAATTTACATGTTTGGTGTTAAGTCTATTTATATCATTTTTATATATTATTTAACTATATGTTTATTTATGATATATTTTCCGAAGCTATATTAATACAAATTCACACATATTTTATGATAAATATCACAAATTACTAGTAAATATCATGAAGTACATTTATACACTTAAAATTGTATTATTTTGAGTTGACCAATTTTCATCTGTAATATCCGCAATTTTGAATTTCGGTAATTTTCTTTTTTTTGGAGGAAGTTCGTTTTGACAACTCTATCATGACCGTTTCGTCATTCCGAGAATGATTAATTCTGCACTTTTTGTCATCCGAGTTCGTTTCGGTGTCGTTTTGTTGAGTTCCGTGTCCTTAATCGACTTTTTCACGTGGGAGGTCGAAATAGCGAAGACTGCACGGTGTGCCTTTTTGGTGTTGAAGGAGGTCGCATGCAGTGTGCCGCGGCACACTCAGTGTCGCGGCACTAAGCTAATTCCCGGGCGTTTTGGTGGCCTGGGCGCGGCACACTTGTCCCGTGTCCGCGGCACGGCTTTTGCGTTTTTAGCGATTGCGAGGAGAAAAACTTCATTTCTTCTCCTCTCTTCTTCCTCCTTCATCTTAGGCGATTGTTGTAATACCCGTAATTTTTATCCCCGGAAATTTTCTATTTTTGGCGGAAGTCTATTTTGACGACTTGCTTGGGACCGTTTCGTCATCCTGAGAATGATTAATTCTATACTTTTTGTCATCCGAGTTCGTTTCGGTATCGTTACGTGAATTCCGTGTTCTTTATCGACTTTTTCGTGGGAGTTCGACTTTGTTAGATCACCATTAATTTTTGGTAACTCCAAAAATTCTGAATCTTGCAATATTATAGAGCATCGAGTTAGCTTTCCAATGGTTCAAGCGGTGAGTCAATCGGAGTCCTGACGAGAGAGTTATGGTCGCTTTAACTCACCGCTCGTTATTGGCGATCGCTGCGGCGAACTTCGGCCGTGTCGTCCGACACGGCCCGTGCGTACTCGTCCGGAAATGCCGGAGTTTCGCCGACGGACTCGGCCGTGTCGTCGACACGGCCGTGCCGTACTCTTCCGGATAAGCTGGAACGACCGCCGACACGCCCGGCCGTGTCCCGGGACACGGCCGAGTCATGCCCGATCGGCCGTCGGGCGGGTCGGCTCGGAAGGCCCTCGGCGCGCGGCCGTGTCAAGCGAGACACGGTCGAGTCCCCTGTCGGCCAATCGTGCAACACGACCGTGCCGGCCGCACGGCCGTGTCCGTGACGATCAACCCCCTATAAAAGGCCCTGCAGACGTTTTTCTGGCCATTTTTCACCTTCTTCTTCTCCTCTTCCGCAGCTTGGCGTGTTCTAATCTTGAAGCCATGTTGTTTAACAACATATCCATGGAGTTTTGAGGTTCATATCATCAATCATCCGTCCTATAACATCCTCCGATCTACCGAATCAGGTCAGATTTTCTAGAAATCTAATTTTGGGGATTTTGGGTATTTTGTTCGATTTCGTCCGTTTAATCCGATTTAACTTAGGATTGTGATGGATTGATGATTATTTAGATGTATTGTATCATTTCCCTTGTTATCCCATGTTTGGATCGTATCGATTCGTTGTTTTGGTCGAGTTCTTGACCGACGCCTTGAAGGTGTCCGGTAAAATGTCATAGAGGGGTTTTCGGGCGTTCTACGATTATTCTTCCCCGTATGATCGATGATTTATTGAATTTATGTTGTTAGGGTCGAATTCTTGTGAAGAACTCGAGTCGAAACCCTTCCGTTCGTTGTCTTCTTCGTGGTTCAAGCTTCCTCGAACCGTGTTCTTGGGATCTTCGATGCGTTTATTAAGGCAAGTATACATTTATGATTATGCGTTCGACTTTGAAAGTAAGAGGAATTGATGGTATGATATGAACGAACCGTTTTTACGGCATTCATAGAAATATTGATGGCATATCATGAACGAACCGTTTTTACGGCATTCATAGATATATTGATTGGCATGTAATGAACGAACCGTTTTGACGGCATTCCTACATGTATCGGCGTATGAGGTGAACGAACCGTTTTGACGGCATTCACATACGTAACGGCGTATGAGGTGAACGAACCGTTTCTACGGCATTCACATACGTCTTATGAGATTTTAGTTATTCCGGAATACTAGTCTTAATTGATGAATTGACGGAAATTGATGAATTGACGGATTACATTTACTTTATTGTCGAGAAGTATTATGTTCCATATTGTTATACTTGCACTAGCTATTCGACGGCTAACCCCTTTATGGGGGAAATACGTTTCATGTATTTCAGGTTCCAGGAGAGCGGACAGGTGGGTACCGGGTCGGCATGAAGATGATGGGCAAGTGTGATACTGTGTTTTGTCTCCGGTTATTTTCTTGGATTCCTCCATTCAGTGTTGTTGTACTGGAATGGATTTTTAAATACTCGAGTATTGTATTTGATTTCCTTGATGTTCGGCTGTGTTGCCGAGGTATTGATTTGTGCAGTGATGTATATGGTTTCATTGGTTATGGTTTTGAATACCATTTGTATCGTCTTTCTTTCCATTGTATGTAGACCTTCTCGGTCAAGTTTATAGTTCCGCGTATGTTTAGCCTTGTGGGTCCCACGGCGGGGCTCACGGCGCTGTAATATACCCTGAATAACTTGGGGGTGTTACGAATATGGTATCGGAGCTTAGGTTTATGGATACCTAGGCAGTCGGTCTTTTGGGTCGATTGAGTCGGCATTTGCCTGATATCACTACTCGCCATCATCACGGTCTGGCCGGTACTTGTAAGTCCTCTCACTCTTCTTGTATTTTTCTTAATCGTTTCGTTTATAGCTTGGTATTCTTGGGAATTGGTCACTTCGAGAATGTGCGATTTGGATTATACTTACGCACGTATGTGCCCTTCAGAATGTTGGCTGAAAGTAGGAAGAATCGTGGCTGTGATCACGGACGTGAACTCTTCCTTGAGATTTTGTTAAATTGCTAATTGCGATATTGGAGTGTATCGGTATTATGTTGAGACTTTGTTTAGGAGTCGCATGCTAGTATCACGGGAGATCTTCGACTTCACAGACTTGTAAGTATGTTGTTCGGATTATTCGATAATTCTTGGTGAATTTGAATTCCCGTTGAAAGGTTGTTTGTGCGAGTGATTGCGAGTTTCGAGGACGAAACTTGTTTTTAAGGGGGGTAGAGTGTAATACCCCGATTTTTTCGGATATATTTTTTTTTTTTTCGTTTATATATTGGATATCGTGGATGGTTAATTATGCTCGAGGACGTTGTGAACGTTTGATAATGTTATTGAATTGAGTATATGTATTGATTTTGCTGTATGCTCGTATTTGATATGTCATGACTTTGGACAGGAATTGTTGAAATTGGCTAAGTATGGAATTATTACGTACGTTAATAAGGTGAGATTACGTACGTAAGATTGGCATGGTTACGTACGTTAAGGCTAAGGTATTACGTACGTAACGAAGGCATCGGACAGAACCGAGTCCTGTGAGGTAGGTGGGACCCTGTTTCGGCAACTTTCGGCGGAGGATGTTGACATGTGAGTCAACGTACGTGTTACGTACGTTATACAGGACGTGTTACGTACGTAACACAACCATTGTACTGTAGCAAGTCAACTGGTATATTACGTACATTATATGGTATGGGTTACGTACGTAATGGACTGCACGGAATGAGACAGTGAGTTGGTTACGTACGTTATGGATATTGGATTACGTACGTTAAAGTTGTTACGTACGTTAAGAAAGGACACTTACGTACGTAATGAGAGTACAATTTATATATTGAAGTGTTGCCTTTCATTTCTCTCACGATCCTTTGAGATATTTCTCTCCAAAACTCGTCCCTCTTCACTTTTAAGAGTGTTCTAAACACTTTTAACATGATTGTGAGCTTGGAATCATGGAATTAGAGCTTGGTTATGGAACTATTGTTGATTCTTGAAGTGATTTCTTGTGTTATCCATATTCTATGTGTAATACCCGTGATTTTGATTTCCGGTAATTTCTTTTTTTTCGGCGGAAGTCCGTTTTGACGACTCACTCATGACCGTTTATTTTGGGGAATTTGGGTATTTTGGTTGTTTTCGTCCGATTAATCCGATTTAACTTAGGATTATGATGGATTGATGATTATTTAGATGTTTTATATCATTTCCTTTATTATTCCATGGTTGGATCGTATCGATTCGTTATTTGGGTCGAGTTCTTGACCGACGCCTTGAAGGTGTCCGGTAAAATGTTATAGAGGGGTTTTCGGGCGTTCTACGATTATTCTTCCTCGTATGATCGATGATTTATTGATTGTATGATGTTAGGGTCGTGTTTCTTGCGAAGAAACCGTGTTGAACCCTTTCGTTCGTCGTCGTCTTCCGTTTCGATAGCATTGGGCGTTTCGAAGCTTTCCGGTTGAGCCGTGTTCGTCGGAATACTTGCGTACCGATTTTGAGGCAAGTATCTTGCCCATACATTTCATATTTCTTAGGCATAATTATTGATAAATGATTTTATGCGAAATCCAATGTTTAATGAACGTTAAAAAGGATCGGTATGTTCTCGATAAATATTGTCTTTCAACGATAATTCGTATACTTCGTGAATGGATATGTTCTCGGAATATGTGTGTTAGTTTCGTACGTTGAGAGACGTTATGATCGCATTGACCATAATTGTTTGCCGAGGATTGTGCATTGAATTGTATATTTGTTCGGTGGGTATTCGACATGATGTGATGTTAGTCGTTACTCCTTTGAAAGGAGGTTGTGATGCTTAGTGTTTCTTGTCTTGATAATCGGTTATTGTTGTGTGCTTATTGTATGTGATGTGCCTCGGGTAGGATTGTTGAATCTCGGGATCCATACTTGCTAGTATGGGTCAGGCGAAACCGTAGGTTATCCAATACGGGTATGTCTTGCGGGGACTCCGAGGTTCGGGGCTTGCTAGCCCGATGCCGAGATAACTTGTGGGGTTATCATCGGGTATGTCTTGCGGGGACTCGAGGTTCGTGGCTTGTTAGCACGATCTGGGATAACTTATGGTTGTGGTTTGATTATGTAAGTATATGTGCTTTTAGTCACGTGGCTGCGATTACGGTGACATGTGATTTGATATAGTTTCCTCCTGGGTTATTCACTCGGGTTTGTTCTACGGGAGCATCGAGGTCCGTGGCTTGCTAGCACGGACGCGAATAATCTGTGGAAACAGTTGTTATGGTATGATCGGGCGTGGACCCCACTTGTTGTTATCGAATTTATGTTTTGGGAAAATGACTTTTGGCCGTGTCCCTAAATGTTTTCGAAAGGCACGAGGATTTTAAATCCCAATGTATTCAAAACTCGAGGTCGTAAAATGTTTTTCACAAGATGTTTATCGGGTTTACCCCATCTTTCGATTTAACCGTTTGATTAAGTGAATCACCTCGGGAAGTATGTTTATGATTAACATGTTTCGTGGAGTATGATATGTATGGCTCGTTTTCGTATTTTATACTTGCACTAGCAAAACAGTGGAGTTTTGCTAACCCCCGAGTATTCGGGGTGGATGTCTATTTTGCATTCGGCTTTTGGAGCATAGCACGTGGTCGGCACGAAGGATGATGAAAGATGAACGATACTAATCACACGAGGATCCGTTGATGTCGTATTGGTCTAGTTGTATTTTCTTTTCCGCCGCAAGATCTTTTCCCGTTGCACGGAGTTTATCAGTATTTTGACCCCTGCGTGGGTATGTGTTTGGAATTGAGTTGTAAGTTATTATTGAAAGACCAAGTCGGTCTACTGAGTCATTTTAGCCTTAAAGGCGATGTTTAGATGTTTGATTTTAGTTATCAGCCTGGTAGATCCTCGAGGAGAGGGTCTACGGCGTGTAATATCCCTGAGTGGATTGGGGGTGTTACAGAATGGTATCGGAGCTTAGGTTGTGGAAACCTAGGCTGTCGGGTCAGTGGTGTCTATTGAGTTTTTGTCTCGTCGGATTTTATCTGACTGAGTCGTGTCGCGACGCGTCGTCTGAGTTTGTTGGTCGTGATTAGTATCGTGGGCGATCATCATCTTTGTGCGACCTGTGAATGTAAGTCTCCCTTCTTTGTGTTGTGCCTCGTGTGACACGAGCTATTTTTATGATTATGAGTTAATTGACGGAATCCTCTTATGGATTTTGATTTCGTGATATGTGATTATTTGACTCCCATTTTTCGTTCATATGAGGAGTAGTGTTGCTGTCTTGTGCATGTTTGACTTTATTTCTTTTATCCGCTGTGTGAGTTCTTTTGTAATGGCTTTCGGTATTTTACCGACCGAGTTTTGTTTGGAAAAATGATTCCCTTAACCGAGTTTTTGGCATTATGGCCTTGATCGTTTTGGCAAAATTCTTATGACGGTATTTATTATTTTCTAAATGGCTTCTGTGAGTTTTTGAAATATTACCGTCATCGGCCTTTTTGGCATTTTTGTAAATGGTTTTTAGCCTGGTGGGTTCCGGCGCGGGACATACGGTGCTATAATGTTCCGTGTAAGTACCTAAACTTTTTGGGCATTCTAGCCCATTGAATTATTTTTTTTGAAAACCTTGAGTATATTAGAAAATTAAAATTCGAGACGTACTTTTAAAACGAATTATTTTCTTGCGGTGTTTTCAAGGTGTTTTCTATTGCCGCAATACATTTCAAAAATTTTCCGATTGAGGACCAAAAATATTTTGAGATATTTTCAAATGCAGTTGCTTAGACCCAAGGGTCGAATATTTTTGAAAGTTTTTCACTAAAAGAAAGGTGTCCTCATTTTTGTTCAAACGCAAGATGACTTTCAAAGTCTCGATAATGGTGTTTGTACTACTTTTTGTAAAATGATACTCAAGATCAACTGTTGTTTCCAAACTGTTTTCAAAAGGTGGTTTTTGTTTTTAAAACCTATCATTTCTGTTTGCGGACCGGAAATGCGTGTATGGTTTTCGAACTTTCGTTACGGTGTTAACCCCGAATTGTGATCGAATTGGTGGCATGAACGTCGAGGCGTTGCCACGCATTTGTTGTACTAGCCCTCTGTGAGAGGTGTGAACTGGTATTTGCTGTTTGTCGCCTCGTGGTGATTTGCGTGTTGTCGCATGGGTGTGAGTTGTTGAAGCTTGAGTTTGTACGTTTGTGTACATGTGTGATTGTTTCATGATGGTTGTAATTATGTGTTGGTTATCGTTCGGGCCGTTGAGGTCGCCGAACGATACTGTCGTTGCTGTAGTGTTTGTGTGTGTATTACTTTACGATGGTAATCGTTGTATATGGTATGTGTTATGATTCTTTGTTGTGCTGAGTTGGCATCTCCGCTATGTTGTTTTGCGACGTTATGCCCCATTGTATCTAGCATTTGTAATTTCGGTATGCCGAGCCGAGGCGTTTCAACCGTGATGTGCCGGGGTATGCACGTGTATATTGTCCTCCTCGTCGGTAACACATTTCAAGTGTGGACTCGATGGACACCGAATTCAATTTTGCGAATTGGCTACCGAGACTTTCGGAGTTCGCGCTCCAGCGCGGTTATCAGAATCGGCTTTGAGAGGTCGTTGAAGGATGTTTCTGTCGGTTGCTTTTTGTGTCGTCACCTTGATTTCGCTGTTGTGAGTTGCGGGGGTGACCTTCTTTTATAAGAGGTCGAATGTAGTACCCATGTTGTTTTTAGACTCCTGCATTTTCTCTTTCTCGATTCTATCGACTCGCTCGTGTTCGTTGATACTTACTGAACTTGTTCTGTATTTCGGTTTCATTGATCGGACGAGGTGTTATCTTGTTTTGGGTCAATCTGGTTTTCGCTGTGGCTTTTCCGAGTTCGGTTCGATTCTTGTGAATCTTGTTCGGAAGTAACATCTTTTGATTCTACTAGTTCTTTTATTCGAAGTGGACTGGATCTTGAACTTTTGTATTTTCGACTCTGTCGACTCGTTTATATTCGTTGACATTTTCCGAGCTTGTCCTGTCCCTTGTTTTTGCTGATCGAACGAGTGTGGTGTTTCGAAATAATTCGTTTGTCGTTGTGACTTTTCAATTGCTATTCCCTTTCCTATGGATCTTATGTGAATCACATCTTGTTGCTTTTACTGGATCATATATTGTCTCGAGCCGAGACGTGAGCCTGAGAGTTGTTGTTTGAATTTTATTATTCTTCGTGATTCGAACATGATTGTTCGATTTTTGTTGTCTCGACCGTTGTAGTTCGATCGTTTGATTGTTCGGTTTTTGTTGATCTCGTTTCGTGATTGTTGAGCGTTCAGACTCCTTCCTAATTTCCTTATATTCGGGAAATTTGTCTCGTTTTCGATCTCCCAACCCTTGAGCGATGGAATTCCGTATTTGTTCAGCGATTGGCTCGCGTTTTGATTGATGTACCGTTGGGTTGGTCAATCGTATTGATTTTCGTTCGTTGTGTTTTGTGATTGTTCGGATAATTGACTTGATTGTATTATCCATTTGATGACGCTTGTCACTTGTTGGTTCTATTATATCCCTAACGGCGACGTTGTGTTGGTCGTCGTGGAGCGTGTTTTCACACCGTATATTCCGTTGCGTTGTTTGTAACGTTTCGCCGTTTGGCATTAGTTACGCGTTTCTTGCGTATCTCATTGAGTTTTCCTCGCGGGATATTGCTTCTCCCTACTTATTTTAAGTTTCGGGACGAAACTTCTTTTAAGGAGGGTAGAATGTAATACCCGTGATTTTGATTTCCGGTAATTTCTTTTTTTTCGGCGGAAGTCCGTTTTGACGACTCACTCATGACCGTTTCGTCATTCTGAGAATGATTAATTCTGCACTTTTTGTCATCCGAGTTCGTTTCGGTGTCGTTTTGTTGAGTTCCGTGCTTTTTAGCGGTTTTTCCGCACTTGAGTTCGATTCTTGCGAATCTCGTCCGAAACTCTTGTTTCGACTTTCTCGTAAGCTCATTTAATGTTAATATTCATGTTGCGAGCTTTGTCTTGGTGTTTCGATCACGTATCGTGATTTTCGGGCGTTTTGGGCCATTTTCGTAATTTCCCAAAGTTTGGGGTAATTACTTTCCGTTGTTGAGTTTCGAGCCTTCGGGTAGTCGGAATCGTATGTTCTATTAGTGCTCGGATTCGTCTTTTCGAGTACTTCGTAACCTTATCTTCGATTCGTACTCAGGTTCGGGTTTCGGGGTCGTTCGGGCCGTCGGAGTTGGTCCCGGCCGAGTCATGGCCGGGCATGATCGGGCGAGCCGACCGCCTAGTAACGTGCGGTAATGATCGGCCATTACGTCGTAAGGCGGTTACGTACGTAAGGCCCTGGCGGTTACGTCGTGCGTTAACGCCCGCATTTTCCAGGCAGAGTTCGCCATGGCGATTACGTCGTAAGCCGTGGCCGATTACGTCGTAACGGCCGTGATCGGCTATTTAAGGCCTGCGGACGGTTTTCTTCAGCCATTTTCTCCTTCTTTCTCTTACCGTACGCGGCTGTGGGTGTGTGAATCTTCTAGAGATGTTGTTGGACAATGAATCCATGAAGTTTTGAGGTTCATATCATCAATCATCCGTCCTATAACATCCTTTGATCGAGCGAATCAGGTCAGATTTTCTAGAAATCTAATTTTGGGGAATTTGGGTATTTTGGTTGTTTTCGTCCGATTAATCCGATTTAACTTAGGATTATGATGGATTGATGATTATTTAGATGTTTTATATCATTTCCTTTATTATTCCATGGTTGGATCGTATCGATTCGTTATTTGGGTCGAGTTCTTGACCGACGCCTTGAAGGTGTCCGGTAAAATGTTATAGAGGGGTTTTCGGGCGTTCTACGATTATTCTTCCTCGTATGATCGATGATTTATTGATTGTATGATGTTAGGGTCGTGTTTCTTGCGAAGAAACCGTGTTGAACCCTTTCGCTCGCCGCCGTCTTCCGTTTGATAGCATTGGGCGTTTGAAGCTTTCCGTTGAGCCGTGTTCGTCGAATACTTGCGTGCGATTTTGAGGCAAGTATCTTGCCCATACATTTCATATTTCTTAGGCATAATTATTGATAAATGATTTTATGCGAAATCCAATGTTTAATGAACGTTAAAAAGGATCGGTATGTTCTCGATAAATATTGTCTTTCAACGATAATTCGTATACTTCGTGAATGGATATGTTCTCGGAATATGTGTGTTAGTTTCAGACGTTGAGAGACGTTATGATCGCATTGACCATAATTGTTTGCCGAGGATTGTGCATTGAATTGTATATTTGTTCGGTGGGTATTCGACATGATGTGATGTTAGTCGTTACTCCTTTGAAAGGAGGTTGTGATGCTTAGTGTTTCTTGTCTTGATAATCGGTTATTGTTGTGTGCTTATTGTATGTGATGTGCCTCCGGGTAGGATTGTTGAATCTCCGGGATCCATACTTGCTAGTATGGGTCGGGCGAAACCGTAGGGTTATCCAATACGGGTATGTCTTGCGGGGACTCCGAGGTTCGGGGCTTGCTAGCCCGATGCCGAGATAACTTGTGGGGTTATCATCGGGTATGTCTTGCGGGGACTCCGAGGTTCGTGGCTTGTTAGCACGATGCTGGGATAACTTATGGTTGTGGTTTGATTATGTAAGTATATGTGCTTTTAGTCACGTGGCTGATTCTGGTGATCTGTGATTTGATATAGTTTCCCTGTGGGTTATTCACTCGGGTTTGATCTACGGGAGCATCTGAGGTCCGTGGCTTGCTAGCACGGGACGCGAATAATCTGTGGAAACAGGTTGTTATGGTATGATCGGGCGTAGACCCCACTTGTTGTTATCAAATTTATGTTTTGGGAAAATGACTTTTGGGCTGTGTCCCTAAATGTTTTCGAAAGGCTCGAGGATTTTTAAATCCCAATGTATTCAAAACTCCAGGTCGTAAAATGTTTTTCCCAAGATGTTTATCGGGTTTACCCCATCTTTCGATTTAACCGCTTGATTAAGTGAATCACCTCGGAAGTATGTTTATGATTAACATGTTTCGTGGAGTATGATATGTATGGCTCGTTTTGTATTTTATACTTGCACTAGCAAAACAGTGGAGTTTGCTAACCCCAGTATTCGGGGTGGATGTCTATTTTGCATTCGTGTTTTGGAGCATAGCACGGGTCGGCACGAAGGATGATGAAAGATGAACGATACTAATCACACGAGGATCCGTTGATGTCGTATTGGTCTAGTTGTATTTTCTTTTCCGCAAGATCTTTTCCCGTTGTACGGGAGTTTATTGTATTTTGACCCCTGCGTGGGTATGTGTTTGGAATTGAGTTGTAAGTTATTATTGAAAGACCAAGTCGGTCTACTGAGTCATTTTAGCCTTAAAGGCGATGTTTAGATGTTTGATTTTAGTTATCAGCCTGGTAGATCCTCGAGGAGAGGGTCTACGGCGTGTAATATCCCTGAGTGGATTGGGGGTGTTACACTATGAGGTCTATGTTGAAGGAAGATAATGATATGTTTTGAATATGTTGATTATGATTATGGAATCATAGAGATCTTGATGTTCTTGAGGCCATATGATGACTATGATGATTTAATGATTCTTGAAATGGAGTTCAATTATTCTTTCTTCGTGGTTTGTCCATACAAGGTAATCCTCGTATCCCTTTGATAGTGGCTCATTTTTTTTCTTTTTGGATTACTACTCGGGAGGGAGTATGTTGGGAATCGTGTATTTTGATGTTCGTCTTATTTCAATGAAAATGCATAAATTGGACTGTACTTTTATCCGCTGCGTGAGTATTTTTGAAATGGATTTTGGTATTTTGCCAACTGAAACTTTATTTTGTAAAACCGATTCCCTAAACTGAGTTTTCGGCATTTTAACCTTGATCGTTTTGACGGTATTTGGAAAATAATTTTTTTTAGTATTTGAAAAATATTACCGTCATCGGTCTTTAGCATTTTGGAATGACGTGGGAATTGTGCTTAGCCTGTAAATCCTTGTGAGAAGGGTTTACGGCGTGTAATATTCCTGTGAGGATCAGGGTGTTACAATTATGGTATCATGTGATAATGTTATACGAGATTTATTGGAATTGTAATAAGAGATTTCGGATGTTGATATGATTATTGAGATCTTCTTCATATGACGATAAGGGTTTTGTTGTGATTCTTGAGGTTGTATGAATGACATGATGAAGAAAATGGTAACATGGAGATATATACCTCGGATATGTTGTTCTGAACGTGATTTCGGATATTTCATGTTCTTGCAGAACTCTTGAATTATCCGAGGTGATGAAATTTTTTTTTTAAGAAGTGTTGATGTTTTGGAAAATGAATATGGAATATTCATATCTAGAGCTAAACTAGGTGTTGGAAATAATATTCGTATAGGAATACGAATGTGATTATGAGTTTGATGAGACTATTATTCATCTCTGAATTTGGAAGCCCATACATATGGAGCAAATATTCAAATCGAATGATTGGATTGTTGATAACCTTTTTAATATGATTATCTATTGTTTTGAACCAGTCGGATGATTCGAATTGATGACGGTCATAAGTAAATTTTAACGATGGATTTACGAGAAGGGAACCTTGTCAATTCGTATTTAAGAATTGAGTTTGGAACATTTAGACCCTTATTATTGGTCCGAATTGGTTGCTGATATGATCATCATATTTCGACTCGTATTGTGGACAGGATTTGTAAGTGTCTGAGTTGGATTGTTCAGACTGTGATTAGTCGAGATATGGTAAAACGATTGAGTTCGTGGTTTGGTGGTATTGATATTGGTCGTCATCGAACCGGTTGATTATCAATCCTTCATTTTACAATAAGGTATGATGTTTGATCGTGAATTATGACTGTTGTGTTGCGGTTAAGGTTGAAGGGTTCGTAGATTAACTTGGTCGAGACTGAGGGAATTCGTAAGACGAAATCAACTGAATTGGTAACAGTATATTGTATTGATATCGAGGCAAGTTTTATACTCGTACTAATCATGAGACTAATGTTATCGTGTATGTGTACGAATGTGTGTATCATTTCAAGACTTGGCCTCCTTATGATTTTATTGATAACAGGGGATTGTTTGATACGACACCCGTCGACAAATTATGCCAAATGTTACTGTTGTTTGTAAATGGCCAGTTCGAGGCATTGCGATACTTGTTGGTTAAGTTGCTATCGATACCCGGTTCGCGGTATCGATGTATCGATTATTATTGTTCGCGATTAATGTCGTTCTGAGACATCGTTGAATCTTTGTCATCGATGGATCATTGCTATGATGATTTCGTTAACCGATTGGGGACGTTTGATATATCCTTTTGTCATCTCCGTTTGGTGGTCGGTTTAAGACACCGACATCTATTCTATCGTATCATTGATTATCGATTGACCGTTCTAAGGTAATCGAGGTATTGAATTGGGATTATCGAAGATAATTCCCATCCGTTATCAAAGATAATTTCCATCCGTTGTATAATTGTTATCGATTGGCCATCCTACGGTAATCGAAGTATTGAATTGGGATTATCAACGATAGTTCCCATCCGTTAAATTATTATTGTCGTGTTGACCGATTCAAGGCAGCACACTATTTTCTTGTGAGCTCGGTAATTTTGTGATCTTTGAAGGTTGAGGATTTTCCCGAACTGTTGTGTTGTGATCGTTGCTCGTGTTAATCGGTCCTTAGGGAAATTCTGATCCCAGGATGGTTGTTTTGAATATCGTTGGTCGTGTCGATCTTTCATTATTCGTGTGTCATCGTTCACTTGGTGAGTCGTATGATCCGTATTGGATGTTTTATCCCTTGAGTTTCGTTGTCATGTTGTATCGTGGCATATATGGAATCATATCTGCGTGCTGATTGGTTATGTGTAAGATTTTTAGCCAGGCACCCGATGGTCATGCGTGGATATTTCCGCATTGGACCGTGCACACGAGACGTAGTTCTTGAGGCTAATTAGGTACATTGTCACACGTATATTCTGGATTCCGTATACGGGGTGGACATGTGCACGGACACATTTCCGGATCGGGCGTACTGTGATATCCCTCTTGAGCTTTATTGATTGATCGTTCGTAGTCCATGTTGTATTGGATATGTCCGACGATTTGCGACTGGTTGTTCATACGCCGAGGGGTATGTCCGACAGTCAGGTTTGCTCCTTTGAGATCTGTATTGTGATGATTTACAGCTTTGGGTTGTTCGGCTTTCAGGCCATTGTGATATATCGGTATTTCCGTTGGAGCCTTCGGGCATTGTGAATTCGTATCTTTTTCGGCATTGGTTTGGTTTGCCTTCGGGTAATGTATTGTGGTGTTCTATATTGATGATTCGCCGTTTGGGCGTAAGTTTCGGTTCTTGTGCATCTCGTTGAGCTTTTCCTGGCGAAATATTTCTTCTCCCTACCTGTTTTAAGTTTCGGGACGAAACTTCTTTTAAGGAGGGTAGAATGTAATACCCGTAATTTTTATCCCCAGAAATTTTCTATTTTTGGCGGAAGTCTATTTTGACGACTTGCTTGGGACCGTTTCGTCATCCTGAGAATGATTAATTCTATACTTTTTGTCATCCGAGTTCGTTTCGGTATCGTTCTGTTGAATTCCGTGTTCTTTATCGACTTTTTCACGTGGGAGTTCGACTTTGTTAGATCACCATTAATTTTTGGTAACTCCAAAAATTTTGAATCTTTGCAATATTATAGAGCATCGAGTTAGCTTTCCAATGGTTTAAACGGTGAGTCAATCGGAGTCCGGACGAGAGAGTTATGGTCGTTTTAACTCACCCGCTCGTTATTGGCGATCACGCGGCCGAACTCGGCCGTGTCGTCCGACACGCCCGTGCCGCATTTCGCCCGAAATGACGGAGTTTCGCCGACCAGACTCGCCGTGTCGTCCGACACGGCCCGCGGCTGCATTTCTTCCGGATAAGCTCGAACGATCGCTGACACGCCCGACCGTGTCCCGTGACACGGCCGAGTCATGCCTGGGCTGTCGGGCGGGTCGCCGTCGGAAGGCCTCGGCGCCGCGACCGTGTCAAGCGGGACACGGTCGAGTCCCCGCCGCCAATCAGGTAACACGACCGTGCCGACCGCACGGGCCGTGTCCGGCAGCGATAACCCCTATAAAAGGCCCTGCAGACGTTTTTCTGGCCATTTTTCACCTTCTTCTTCTCCTCTTCCGCAGCTTGGCGTGTTCTAATCTTGAAGCCATGTTGTTTAACAACATATCCATGGAGTTTTGAGGTTCATATCATCAATCATCCGTCCTATAACATCCTCCGATCTACCGAATCAGGTCAGATTTCCTAGAAATCTAATTTTGGGGATTTTGGGTATTTTGTTCGATTTCGTCCGTTTAATCCGATTTAACTTAGGATTGTAACACCCCCAGATCAAACCGGGAATATTACACGCCGCAGACCCTCTCCGTGAGGATCCACCAGGCTAGACATCAAAACAACACATTACATTACATACCGACGAATAAAAAATAACGGACCAATAGACCGATTTGGTCTTTCGTCGCAGACTTACAAATCAAAATACATAAACTCATCCAGACTCATACCCACACAAGGGTAAAATACTTGCAACAATGAACAATAAGACAGCGGAAAAGACAATACAATGGACTCCGACTAACTGAACCCAAAACTGGCCTTCGTGTGATTAGTATCATTCGTCT
>JAWKAU010001045.1:0-19000 GCA_033398695.1 Orobanche coerulescens
TTGCAGCGGAAATGAATAACCAGAAAAGAAATACTCGATACTCCAAAACATGCCACCGCCAGTATCACATCGGGAAGCTCATCCCTTCACGACCGCTACTAGCTCGATCTCCGAGTACCTAAAAATAAAGCCCACGACGGGGTCAGCCACAATACTCAACAATGATATCGATCACATCAACATGAATAATTACATACCAATGTAATAATATAGTAAGAATACTACCAAAGTAATCTTACCGTCATAACCTTACCAATCCATGGCAATACAATCCTTACCATAATTCACATTTCGCATTCTCAAATGACGAAATGAACACAACCACAACCAACTGTATTGTATTCCAAAAATACCAACAATCCTCAAAACATCATCATAACTCATAAGTGTGGGAATAATCCAATCTGTGTCAAATCATGTCCGTCGGATTACACAATCAAATCTCAACATGTATAGACCAATAATACACAACATATCTGTAGATCAACTACCACATGATAATGATAACAAATCCTGAAACATCGACATATAGTCCGAATGTTTATACGATCAATAAGCAGATCAACCGATAAATCAACTGAGAATATCATCGACGTGATAACTCCAATACGACCAATAAAGGATCAACAATAATCGAGAATACCATCAACAAGGTAAACTCCAAATGATCAACAAAAGACCAATAATAACTGAGAGTACCATCAACAAGGTAAACTCCAAATGATCAACAATAATGGATCTCAAAGAAATAACTCTGACTGTCGAACATACCCCTCGGGCGTATGAACAACCAGTCACAAACCGTCGAACATACCCAACCATAAAATGGAGGATGAACGACCAAACATTATGGCTCAAAGATGGAAATCATAGTACGCCCGATCCGAATATGTGTCAGTGCACATGTCCACCCCGTATACGGAATCCAGGATATACGTGGGACAATGTACCTAATTAGCCTCAACGAACTACATCTCGTGTGCACAGCCTTTCACGGAAAATATTCACGCATGACTATATATGTGCCCGGCTAAAAATCCTACACAATATCCAATCGGAACGCAGATATGACTCCAGATATGTCACGATGCAACATGACAACGAAACTCAAAGAAACACATATCCAATAAGGATCAAAAGACTCACCGAGGTGAACAACAATAGTCTGACAATGAAAAGTCGACACGACTAATCAATATCCAAAACATCAATCCTGGGATCACCATTCCCAAATGAATGACCAACACGATCTACGATCTCAATACAATAGTCCTGGGATCAACATCCCTCAACGAATAACCGATACGAAACTCATTACACGAAAGCTCAACATACACAACAACTCAACATGCTAATTATCCACATAACTGAACAATTACTTAGATTACCTCGAAGCCGAAGACAACATCCTTTCCACGAACCACATCCCTGAACGAATACACATTTATACAAATAATCTCAAATAAAGTACCATCGATTCACTACCAATAAACCTTTATCCTGATATTTATGTCATCACGATAACTATCCTCGATATCCGATATTCTATATCCTTGACCAAAGATAACTCACGTCTTCCTTGAACACAATTAAATCATATACCTTATGATTTAATACAACCAGAGCACGATGTACAAACCATTATCCCGACAACTTACATTTCTAACAACATTGCTATACGAATTATAAATGAAATGAAAACGAAACCATTCATCAAATATTATAAACTGAACAAGTATAAACTTGCCTCGATACCGATACCACGAAGTCGTTACCAAAATCCATTGCCTTCATCCACGAGCTCTTCAGCCCCGAACAAAGCAATATACGAACTCTTCGACCTCAACCGCAACACAACGGTCATAATCCACGATCAAAACATATCAACCTATTGCAATAACCGATTAACACACATTCGATAAAAATCAATAACCGACATACTCAACCAACAAACTCAACGGTTCAACGAAACCTCGATCATATACATAATACCAAATAATCCAACTCAACAAATACGAACCCATATCCACGATACAAGTCAGAATTTGATGATCACAAATAACAATCAATAACCGATCAACAACGGTTCTACAATATCCCGATTAAACACATATCCAACAACCAAATCAATCGATCACGAATTCAAAACCACAATACGATTCCACAATCCGAATATCATATCCATAATCTATTTAAACCAACAAGGGTCTAACATTACCGATTCCAAATTCAATCTTAAAAACAATTACAAGTTTCCTCCTTGTATAATCATAATAAAATCCAATTACCGGTTATCATCATCAATCCGACAATCCGATCAATTCAACATTATAGATAACCATATTCCAAAGGTTTCAAATAATTCCATTATCCGAATTGAACACTTATTCAATAAGTATGAATTTCCAAATTCAAACATGGATAATAATTCTCATCAAACTCGAAATCATATTCGTATTCCTATACGAATATTGTACCAAATACATAACTTAGTTCTAGATATGAATATTCTATATTCATATCTAAAACACCAACACCTTAAAACGTATTCATCAAATCAATGATCAATTCATCTCGACATTAAGGATTTTATAACATATTGGATTCCAACTTCAACTCCAAATACGAAGACAAAACTCCTTCTTGTTCATACTTGTAAATTCGTAAAACAATTTACCGATTATTATCGTGAATAATCACATTCCAAAAATATCCGAAATCCTTCCAAAATCATAACATGTAACTCAAGAGTTCTTTAAGAACACGAATTATCCAAATTCACGTTCATAATCCATAAAACAACATAACCCGATGTTTTCTAACATCTAAACAACCCTTAATCATAATTCAAGGTGTATATAATCATGTCCTTCAACATATGATCTTCTTACAATCAAAAATCGAAGCAATACTACCAAGAACATCAAGAATATTATGATTCCATAATCATAACAACATAATCAAGACATAATCCAACATATCATCATCTTCCTTCAACATACACCTCATATAACCTCAACAATCGAAACAACAACATCTTAATCATCTTCATACGAATCATTTATCAATAACAACATCAAAAATCCAAAATGAAAAGGAGGATTATCCAACATACCTCTTAGAAGATGGATTACACAACAAATCACTTCAAGAATCAACAATATCTCTATATCCAAGCTCCAATCCCATGTTTCCAACCTCATAATCGACTTAGGAAAGTTAAAATCTCCCTCTTTCAGAGTTTGGAGACGAAAAACGAAGTGAAAAGCTGAAGAGAAATGAAAGACGGGCGTCCCCTTATAAAACGATGCAGCTCGTTACGTACGTAACCTTCCTTGGTTAACGTACGTAATACACCCTTACGTACGCTATCTGACCTCGGTAGCGTACGTAACTCGATCGCAGTTAATCGACCTATTTTGCGTACTTCCTTACGTCGTAAATCTTGTACCATAACGTCGTAATACATACGTTGACTTGCTACAAGACCACCCACATTACGTCGTAATATGCCATACATAACGTCGTAATGGCGAGGTTGACTCATTTGTCCACATCCTCCGCCGAAAGCAGCCGACACAGGGTCCCACCTGCCGACCACGACTCGATCGTCTGATTCCCATGTTACGTACGTAATGTCTCGGCCATAACGTCGTAACTCTACCAATTTAACGTACGTAAGCTTCAACACATAACGTACGTAATGGCTTCCATACTTAGCCATTTACAAAGAATTCCCGTCCACGTCTTGGCATAACAAATACGAACATACGGCATCGAATACACATATACTCAACCCAAAAATATTCTCATACGGTATACCCGATATCCAAATCGCCTCAACTCCGATACAACATATCCCGAATATATTTGTCACCAAAAACGATAATCACCCCAAGATAATCTGTCTCGGTTCTCAATTTATTTTATCCATACCGTATAGATACCAAACTATACAAGATATCTCGAATAAAATAGCGAAAAATTTATACTCAAAATTCGGGTATTACATACTACCCCTTAAAATAAGTTTCGTCCTCGAAACTTGCAACTGTCGCCAACAACAGATAAGTCCAAAATTTTCCAACTCATCACAAAAACAATCAAGCGTCGCCACAAGCGAAATAACCAAACCAATATACTTACAGTGCGTGAAGTCGATGATCTCCCGTCATACTAGCACACGACTCCCACACGAAGTCTCAACACAATCAAAACACACGAATATCACAAATAGCAGTTTGAAAAGATCTCAAAAATTTTGGAAACTCCAAAAATCGATTTGACTCAAAAGTCAGAAAACTCATTTTCAAAAAGCCACGCTACTACCGTACCGGTAGAGCCACATAACACACACGCCTGGGTTTCACAAAACCCAAGCTCCGATACCATCTTCTGTAACACCCCCAAAACCATCCGGATATTACACAATGGGTCCCTGCCACGAACCCACCAGGCTAAAAACCATTTACAAAACCAATTCAAAAACGCCAAAGGCTGATGACGGTAATGTTTTAAATACTCAAATATTTTCAAAAGCATAATTTTGAAATACCGTCATAAAATACCATTTGAAAATACAAGGCGAAGTGCCAAATCTCGATAGTTCAAAATGTACGTTAAGACACCGCTTAAACGTACCGATAAAATAGTTTAGGAAAATGTTTAACGAAATAACCCAAGTTCGCAAAGTGCCAAAAGTGCCATTTAAAATACACACACGCAGCGGATAAAGATACCGAAAAGCCATTTTGAAATATACACACGCAGCGGATAAATGCAGTTCAAAATACACATTTGCAGCGGAAATGAATAACCAGAAAAGAAATACTCGATACTCCAAAACATGCCACCGCCAGTATCACATCGGGAAGCTCATCCCTTCACGACCGCTACTAGCTCGATCTCCGAGTACCTAAAAATAAAGCCCACGACGGGGTCAGCCACAATACTCAACAATGATATCGATCACATCAACATGAATAATTACATACCAATGTAATAATATAGTAAGAATACTACCAAAGTAATCTTACCGTCATAACCTTACCAATCCATGGCAATACAATCCTTACCATAATTCACATTTCGCATTCTCAAATGACGAAATGAACACAACCACAACCAACTGTACTGTATTCCAAAAATACCAACAATCCTCAAAACATCATCATAACTCATAAGTGTGGGAATAATCCAGTCTGTGTCAAATCCTGTCCGTCGGATTACACAATCAAATCTCAACATGTATAGACCAATAATACACAACATATCTGTAGATCAACTACCACATGATAATGATAACAAATCCTGAAACATCGACATATAGTCCGAATGTTTATACGATCAATAACCAGATCAACCGATAAATCAACTGAGAATATCATCGACGTGATAACTCCAATACGACCAATAAAGGATCAACAATAATCGAGAATACCATCAACAAGGTAAACTCCAAATGACCAACAAAAGACCAATAATAACTGAGAGTACCATCAACAAGGTAAACTCCAAATGATCAACAATAATGGATCTCAAAGAAATAACTCTGACTGTCGAACATACCCCTCGGGCGTATGAACAACCAGTCACAAACCGTCGAACATACCCAACCATAAAATGGAGGATGAACGACCAAACATTATGGCTCAAAGATGGAAATCATAGTACGCCCGATCCGAATATGTGTCAGTGCACATGTCCACCCCGTATACGGAATCCAGGATATACGTGGGACAATGTACCTAATTAGCCTCAACGAACTATGTCTCGTGTGCACAGCCTTTCACGGAAAATATTCACGCATGACTATATATGTGCCCGGCTAAAAATCCTACACAATATCCAATCGGAACGCAGATATGACTCCAGATATGTCACGATGCAACATGACAACGAAACTCAAAGAAACACATATCCAATAAGGATCAAAAGACTCACCGAGGTGAACAACAATAGTCTGACAATGAAAAGTCGACACGACTAATCAATATCCAAAACATCAATCCTGGGATCACCATTCCCAAATGAATGACCAACACGATCTACGATCTCAATACAATAGTCCTGGGATCAACATCCCTCAACGAATAACCGATACGAAACTCATTACACGAAACCTCAACATACACAACAACTCAACATGCTAATTATCCACATAACTGAACAATTACTTAGATTACCTCGAAGCCGAAGAAAACATCCTTTCCACGAACCACATCCCTGAACGAATACACATTTATACAAATAATCTCAAATAAAGTACCATCGATTCACTACCAATAAACCTTTATCCTGATATTTATGTCATCACGATAACTATCCTCGATATCCGATATTCTATATCCTTGACCAAAGATAACTCACGTCTTCCTTGAACACAATTAAATCATATACCTTATGATTTAATACAACCAGAGCACGATGTACAAACCATTATCCCGACAACTTACATTTCTAACAACATTGCTATACGAATTATAAATGAAATGAAAACGAAACCATTCATCAAATATTATAAACTGAACAAGTATAAACTTGCCTCGATACCGATACCACGAAGTCGTTACCAAAATCCATTGCCTTCATCCACGAGCTCTTCAGCCCCGAACAAAGCAATATACGAACTCTTCGACCTCAACCGCAACACAACGGTCATAATCCACGATCAAAACATATCAACCTATTGCAATAACCGATTAACACACATTCGATAAAAATCAATAACCGACATACTCAACCAACAAACTCAACGGTTCAACGAAACCTCGATCATATACATAATACCAAATAATCCAACTCAACAAATACGAACCCATATCCACGATACAAGCCGTAACTTGATGATCACAAATAACAATCAATAACCGATCAACAACGGTTCTACAATATCTCGATTAAACACATATCCAACAACCAAATCAATCGATCACGAATTCAAAACCACAATACGATTCCACAATCCGAATATCATATCCATAATCTATTTAAACCAACAAGGGTCTAACATTACCGATTCCAAATTCAATCTTAAAAACAATTACAAGTTTCCTCTTTGTATAATCATAATAAAATCCAATTACCGGTTATCATCATCAATCCGGACAATCCGATCAATTCAACATTATAGATAACCATATTCCAAAGGTTTCAAATAATTCCATTATCCGAATTGAACACTTATTCAATAAGTATGAATTTCCAAATTCAAACATGGATAATAATTCTCATCAAACTCGAAATCATATTCGTATTCCTATACGAATATTGTACCAAATACATAACTTAGTTCTAGATATGAATATTCCATATTCATATCTAAAACACCAACACCTTAAAACGTATTCATCAAATCAATGATCAATTCATCTCGACATTAAGGATTTTGTAACATATTGGATTCCAACTTCAACTCCAAATACGAAGACAAAACTCCTTCTTGTTCATACTTGTAAATTCGTAGAAAACAATTTACCGATTATTATCGTGAATAATCACATTCCAAAAATATCCGAAATCCTTCCAAAATCATAACATGTAACTCAAGAGTTCTTTAAGAACACAAATTATCCAAATTCACGTTCATAATCCATAAAACAACATAACCCGATGTTTTCTAACATCTAAACAACCCTTAATCATAATTCAAGGTGTATATAATCATGTCCTTCAACATATGATCTTCTTACAATCAAAAATCGAAGCAATACTACCAAGAACATAAAGAATATTATGATTCCATAATCATAACAACATAATCAAGACATAATCCAACATATCATCATCTTCCTTCAACATACACCTCATATAACCTCAAGAATCGAAACAACAACATCTTAATCATCTTCATACGAATCATTTATCAATAACAACATCAAAAATCCAAAATGAAAAGGAGGATTATCCAACATACCTCTTAGA
This sequence comes from Orobanche coerulescens, assembly GCA_033398695.1. NCBI lineage: Eukaryota > Viridiplantae > Streptophyta > Magnoliopsida > Lamiales > Orobanchaceae > Orobanche > Orobanche coerulescens. Next base: position 7,924 of record JAWKAU010001045.1, read on the forward strand.
AGATGGATTACACAACAAATCACTTCAAGAATCAACAATATCTCTATATCCAAGCTCCAATCCCATGTTTCCAACCTCATAATCGACTTAGGAAAGTTAAAATCTCCCTCTCTCAGAGTTTGGAGACGAAAAACGAAGTGAAAAGCTGAAGAGAAATGAAAGACGGGCGTCCCCTTATAAAACGATCCAGCTCGTTACGTACGTAACCTTCCTTGGTTAACGTACGTAATACACCCTTACGTACGCTATCTGACCTCGGTAGCGTACGTAACTCAGTCCAGAGTTAACTGACCTATTTTGCGTACTTCCTTACTGATGTGAATCAAGAAGCAGTCAGTCAGTCAGAAGAAGAACTATACATTCCTGTGGGACCAATAACAAGATCACGAGCAAATGCGATAAAGAATTCATTAACAATGCTCGTGCAAAATCATTTTAATCAGACCGGTGATCATAAATATAATAACATATTAATTTGTGTTATTGAAGCCGTCACATGTTAGATTAAAAGTGTTGATGTCATCATTCCAAGCAATAAGCCTAACTGAAGATGCGATACAATTGAAAGCAGGCGTTGGAATTTCAGATACGATACATGTTCGTATTGTTATCATAACTTTCACGTCCGATATCCAATTGAGACGATTCAGGTGGATTTGGAAAGCTAAGAGGCAGTACTACAATTATCTAGAAGACATCAAGATCAAAATCCGAAGTCTAGGATCTGTTATTCCACTAAAACGACAACATCATATTTTTCTTTAACTTTGTTTTCTTATTTTCAAAACTCAAGTCTTGGTCCTTGATTTTTGTCCCCTAAAAATGTGTTGACTCCTTAACTTATGGGTTGATTTGTCATGTTCAGATTTTAGGAGCTTTGAATGTTGAATTTATATTTTTTAGTCTTTATTTTATAATTTTATATTGTAATAGTTGTAGGAATTTTGGCTATAAATAGCCCTCATTTTCATTTGTAAGGACAGCTTGAAATTTATCAAAATTGTGAGTGTTTGTGTTAACAAACTTTCTTCTTATTTTGTTGAGTGTGTCTCCAAAATATAAATCGTGATTTCAATTCACTTATCGAGGCGTTAGAAACCTCGTGGCGTGTTTGAATCGCACCTTCCGGTTTGCTACGGCGCGTCACGTAGAGGGCTTGAAGTAAAACAATCATTTGCTTAATATTGGAACGATCTTGGGAACTAAAATCATACTAGCGATAGCGGTTACCACGGCACGTCGTGTGGGGGTCGCATTAGTTGGCTTCAGAGCTCGGTTTTTTTCCATTACTAAGTGGTATCTATTTTCCTTCATTTTCATAATCTTCTTATCTTACCATCCTATTCTTTCTTTCTATCTTCTAAACCTTCCGTCTTCTTAATATAAAAAAAAAGTATACAAAAAAAAAGTATACAAAAAAAAAATATATACAAAAAAAAGTATACAAAAAAAAAAGTATACAAAAAAAAAAATTAAACCAAAAAAGTATACAAAAAAAAATATATATAAAAAAAAAGGTATACAAAAAAAAAAGTATACAAAAAAAAAGTATACAAAAAAAAAGTATACAAAAAAAAAAGTATAAAAAAAATACCTATATATATAAATATACCTATTTATCACAAAGGTCGGTTCTACCACCACAGTGAATATATATACATATACATATCTATCACGAAGGTCGGTTCTACCACCACAGTGAATCTATATACATATACATATCTATCACGAAGGTCGGTTCTACCACCACAGTGAATATATATATATATACATATACATATCTATCACGAAGGTCGGTTCTACCACCACAGTGAAATATAAAATAAATATAAAGGTGGAGTGCGGATTACCGCCCCTGTAAAATTAAATACTTGTCACAATACTAGCCTATATAATCACCTTGTGAGTTGTGGGATATTTATATAAAGCCGAGTGATTAAAGGCAAGAACAGTGCAAAAAAAAAAAAAGAAAAAAAAAAAGAGTGATACACGAGCGTTGAGTGATCGAGCGATATACGTGAGGATCTTGTGAGGACTAATTTGTGTGTGTGTGTCAAAAAAAAGAGAGAAAAAAAAAAGGGCAAAAAAAAAATAAAAAAAAAAAAGAAAGGCAAAAAAAAAAAAAAGAAAAGCCAAAAAAAAAAGAGCAAAAAAAAAAATGTCGAAATCCGATATTGAGAAAAATGAAGGAAACGAAGCCCTTCAGAACATACAAGAAATGCTCACCCAATTAATTAGAAGACAAGATCGACAAGAAGAAGCGATCAAAAATTTACAAAAAAATAAAGAGGATGAGCATCACCGTAGAAGAAGGAATCCGAGTCCCATCTCATATAGAGAGTACGAGGATGAAACATTCTCTAAGGATGGAACTTACCAAAATCGAGGAGGAAGTGGTCGAGGAGGTTGGAGAGAACAAGGTAGACGGTATGAAAGGGAAGGACGAAACGAGGAAGACCGAAGTATGGGAAATATAAAAATGAAAATCCCAGCCTTCGAAGGGCGGAGTGATCCCGACACATACCTTGACTGGGAGAGGAAGTTGGAAACTATATTTGATCGCCACAACTATGTTAGTACTAAGAAAATGAGGTTAGCAATAACCGAATTTTCCGAGTATGCCAACATTTGGTGGGACCAACTTGTGACGGATAGAAGGAGGAATGGAGAGAGGCCAATTAATAGTTGGGAGGAATTAAAGATTGTAATGCGTAGAAGATTTGTTCCTAATTATTATCATAAGGAACTATTTTCTCGCCTTCAATCCTTAAAACAAGGTTCAAGGAGCATAGAAGATTTTCGAAAGGAAATGGAGATGTTAATGATCCGGGCCGATGTGAGGGAGTCGAGGGAGGCCACAATGGCAAGATTTCTACATGGCATGAGGGCGGAAATCTCTAAAGAAGTTGATAAACAATACTATGTTGAGTTCGAGGACATGGTATATGCAGCGATCAAAATTGAGAGGAATTTGCGAAAGGGAGACAACAATACTTACTCCACGGGGTACACAACTCCTTGGAAGACTCAAACGGGAAATCGAGACGTATCCAAGGGCAGTTTTGATAAAAGCACCATGAAGGGAAAGTTTGAGGTGGGGAGTACTAGTCGAACAAAACCCGAAGTCAAATCTACATCCGTAGAAAATACAAACACGAGAAACAGGGACATCAAGTGTTTTCGATGCCACGGACGAGGACACATTGCATCCCAATGCACTAATAAACGAGCAATGATACTTAGGGAGGACGGAGAATATGGAACGGATGATGAAGATGACGAAGAAGTGAAAGAAGAAAGTGATGAAGGGGAGCTAGAATTCGCACCCGCACTTGTCATTAGGAGGGTGTTGAATGTGAAGGCAAAGGAGGAAGAGAGCAACGATAACGAACAACGAGAAAATCTTTTTCACACTAGATGTTTTGTGAAAAATAAAAATTGTAGTGTGATCATTGATAACGGAAGTTGCACCAATGTGGCTAGTGCGATGCTAGTCGAGGGGTTAGAATTACCAACAAGGCGACATCCTAAGCCTTATAGACTTCAATGGCTAAACGATTGCGGAGAGGTTCGGGTGAATAAACAGGTACTCATAACCATCACAATTGGAAAATACCATGATGATATCCTATGTGACGTTGTACCAATGCACGCTTGCCATATTTTGTTGGGGAGACCATGGCATTACGATCGAGATGCCCAACTTAGCGGGAAGAAGAATCGTTACTCATTTGAGAAAGATGGGAGGAAAATCACATTAGTTCCCATGACGAAAATACAAGTCCATGAAGATCAAATTCGACTCCAAAAAGAAGTTGAAGAAAAAGAAAAAGAAAAGGAAAAAGAAAAAAAAAACAAAAAAAAAAAAGGAAAAGAAAAAGAGAAAGAAAAGGAAAAAGAAAAAGAAAAGGAAAAAGAAAAACAAAGAGAAAAAGAAAAAGAAAAAAATGAAAAATCAAAAAAATGTTTATTTATAAGTGCAAAGGAAGTCGTTAAAGAAGTTGAGGAGGGGCAACCCGTATACTTACTTCTTACCAAATGAATTTGCACTCTTGATGATGATAAAAACCGGAATGTTCCGAGTACTATAAAAATTCTATTGCAGACTTCAATGATGTTTTTCCTAAGAGCTACCACCCGGTTTGCCACCAAAAGAGGGATCGAGCACCAAATCGACTTTGTGCCAGGAGCCGTCATTCCAAACCGACCAAAGATACCGAAATAATCCTCAAGAAACTAAGGAGATTCAGCGGCAAGTCGAGGAGTTATTAAGTATTGGGTATATCCGAGAAAGTTTGAGTCCTTGTGCCGTTCCGATAATTGTCGTACCAAAGAAAGACGGACTTGGAGAATGTGCACCGATCGCCGAGCGGTGAACAATATCACGGTAAAGTATCGACATCCAATTCCAAGGTTAGATGATATGTTGGACGAATTACATGGTTCGCGTGTGTTTAGTAAAATTGATTTAATGAAAGGTTATCACCAAATTCGTATGAAAGAAGGGGATGAATGGAAAAAAGCCTTTAAAACTAAATACGGATTATATGAATGGTTGGTAATGCCTTTTGGTCTTACAAATGCACCGAGCACTTTTATGCGGCTAATGAATCATGTTTTGCGTGCTTATATTGGAAAATTTGTTGTCGTATACTTTGATGATATTCTCATTTATAGCAAGAGTACGTATTTAACACGTTGAACATTTAAGATTGGTTTTAATTACCTTGAAAAAGGAACAATTATATGCTAGTCTTAAGAAATGTACTTTTGCATGATTGAGGTTATATTCCTTGGGTATGTCGTTAGTATTGACGGCATAAAAGTTGATGAAGAAAGATAAGGGCCATACGTGAATGGCCTAGACCGACTAATGCAATCGAGGTAAGAAGTTTTCACGGTTTAGCGAGGTTTTTATCGACGCTTTGTTAAAGATTTTAGCACGATTGTCGCCTGTTAAATGAACTTGTAAAGAAACATGCTAAATTTCATTGGGGTGATGATCAAGAAAATTCCTTTAACACATTAAAGGATAAATTATGCAACGGCCCGTGTTAGCATTACCCATTTTTCTAACACTTTTGAAGTTGAGTGTGATGCTTCAGAGTAGGAATTGGAGCAGATAATGCAGTGGAAAGAGGCCGATTGCTTACTTTAGCGAAAAACTTGGAGGAGCGATGTTGAACTATCCTACATATGATAAAGAATTGTATGCTTTGGTTAGAGCTTTACGTACGTGGCAACACTACTTATGGCCTAAGGAGTTCGTGATTCACACGGATCATGAATCATTGAAGCATCTCAAGGGACAAAATAAGTTGAGTAAAAGACATGCCAAATGGTTAGAGGAGATCGAATCGTTTCCTTACATCATCAAGTATAAACAAGGTAAGGAGAACATCGTTGCCGATGCATTGTCGAGAAGATTCGAGGACGAATCCTTTTGAGGATGGAGGGAATGATGTGAATCAAGAAGCAGTCAGTCAGTCAGAAGAAGAACTATACATTCCTGTGGGACCAATAACAAGATCACGAGCAAATGCGATAAAGAATTCATTAACAATGCTCGTGCAAAATCATTTTAATCAGACCGGTGATCATAAATATAATAACATATTAATTTGTGTTATTGAAGCCGTCACATGTTAGATTAAAAGTGTTGATGTCATCATTCCAAGCAATAAGCCTAACTGAAGATGCGATACAATTGAAAGCGTTGGAATTTCAGATACGATACATGTTCGTATTTTTATCATAACTTTCACGTCCGATATCCAATTGAGACGATTCAGGTGGATTTGGAAAGATAAGAGGCAGTACTACAATTATCTAGAAGACATCAAGATCAAAATCCGAAGTCTAGGATCTGTTATTCCACTAAAACGACAACAGCATATTTTTCTTTAACTTTGTTTTCTTATTTTCAAAACTCAAGTCTTGGTCCTTGATTTTTGTCCCCTAAAAATGTGTTGACTCCTTAACTTATGGGTTAATTTGTCATGTTCAGATTTTAGGAGCTTTGAATGTTGAATTTATATTTTTTAGTCTTTATTTTATAATTTTATATTGTAATAGTTGTAGGAATTTTGGCAATAAATAGCCCTCATTTTCATTTGTAAGGACAACTTGAAATTTATCAAAATTGTGAGTGTTTGTGTTAACAAACTTTCTTCTTATTTTGTTGAGTGTGTCTCCAAAATATAAATCGTGATTTCAATTCACTTATCGAGGCGTTAGAAACCTCGTGGCGTGTTTGAATCGCACCTTCCGGTTTGCTACGGCGCGTCACGTAGAGGGCTTGAAGTAAAACAATCATTTGCTTAATATTGGAACGATCTTGGGAACTAAAATCATACTAGCGATAGCGGTTACCACGGCACGTCGTGTGGGGGTCGCATCACTTACGTACGTAAATCTTGTACCATAACGTACGTAATACATACGTTGACTTGCTACAGTACCACCCACATTACGTACGTAATATGCCATACATAACGTACGTAATGGCCGAGGTTGACTCGCTGTCCACATCCTCCGCCGAAAGCAGCCGACACAGGGTCCCACCTGCCGACCACGACTCGATCGTCTGATTCCCATGTTACGTACGTAATGTCTCGGCCATAACGTACGTAACTCTACCAATTTAACGTACGTAAGCTTCAACACATAACGTACGTAATGGCTTCCATACTTAGCCATTTACAGCAATTCCCGTCCCACGTCTTGGCGTAACAAATACGAACATACGGCATACTGAATACACATATACTCAACCCAAAAATATTCTCATACGGTATACCTGATATCCAAATCAGTTCAACCTGATACAACATATCCTGAATATATTTGTCAGTCAAAAACGATAATCACCCCAGTATAACTGTCTCGGTTCTCAATTTATTTTATCCATACTGTATAGATACCAAACTATACAGTATATCTCAGATAAAATAGCGCGAAAAATTTATACTGAAAATTCGGGTATTACATGTTGTTCCTTCCACCCGGAGTGTCCGACGGGATGTCTGGGGGTCGATACTAAGGGGTACGGCCACGGAAGTGGACTTGGGTGCGTGTGTGGATGAACTTCCACCCGGAGTGTCCGACGGGATGTCTGGGGGTCGATACTAAGGGGTACGGCCGCGGAAGTGGTTTCCCACCCGGAGTGTCCGACGGATGTCCGGGGTCGATACTAAGGGGTACGGCCGCGGGTTACCCAGGTTTTTCATCTTGAGGATGACGATGTTTTCGTTAATTGTGATATTGTCCGGAGTATCACAATGCTTTGTGCTCGGGGTTGAGAGACATTATATATCGAGTCTTGGTGCTTGGCTAGAATGGCATAGGATTAATGTGTTATGTGTAATGTGTCCTTGTAAGTGAATTGAAGTGGATGATCGGGTCGTGGACCCTGTGTTTTGTGACCGGAATGGTTGGGTCGTGGACCCCGTGTTTTGTTAAACGGATTTGTATTTTGAAAAATGAACTTTGGGGCTGTGACCCTAAATGGCTTTCGAGGAATTAAGAACATTTTCAATTTTTGATGTTTTCAAAACTCCCGAGATTTGAAAATGTTTTCAAAATGCTTACTTGCTTCGTTTCTGCTTTCAAGACTTGAACTATTTTTAACTAAATATACCTCGGGAAGTCTTTCGTTGTATTCTAGGAATGTGTTGTGTATATGGCTCGTATTTGCACTTTATACTTGCACTAGCGAAACAGTGGAGTTTTGCTAACCCCCGAGTAATCGGGGGGTGGATATCTGTATTGTGTCCAGGTACATGCAGGTTTTCGGGAGCGAGACACAGGATCGGCACGAGGGATGATGAAAGACGAATGATACTAATCACACGAAGGCCAGTTTTGGGTTCAGTTAGTCGGAGTCCATTGTATTGTCTTTTCCGCTGTCTTATTGTTCGTTGTTGCAAGTATTTTACCCTTGTGTGGGTATGAGTCTGGATGAGTTTATGTATTTTGATTTGTAAGTCAGTGACGAAAGACCAAATCGGTCTACTGGTCTGTTATTTTGATTCGTCGGTATGTAATGTAATGTGTTGTTTTGATGTCTAGCCTGGTGGATCCTCACGGAGAGGGTCTGCGGCGTGTAATATTCCCGGTTTGATCTGGGGGTGTTACAGTCCTAACATCAGCCACTTGCGATTGTACCGCAGCGGAATATACCAATAAACAATTATACTTGTTTAGAATTTATTTACTTGTACTCGTCATAAACCAATTGAAAGATAATTTTAATACTTATTCCAGTTCAAAACTCATATAGTAACACATGAAACAATGAAAGTATGATACAAATAGTCAAACTTGTTTAAAATCTGCCCATATTCATCAAACTCAATTAAAATATGACTTTATTACTCGTTTATATCCCAGACCCTATATAATATCCGCTAATTACTCAACGTAATTAAATTTATATAATTTAAGTCAGTAAACATAAGTTGCTATAGTAATTGGTTAATCCATCTCAATGAAAACTCAAACACCGTAAAGTAAAGATTAAGAATAAATATTACAAATAACAAAAGATTAAAAGTTAAATTCCTAATATAATTTGGGAATTATACAATCTTCAAAACTCTTTACAATTTATATACATATATTTTGATGTGAGATTCAAGATTGTATATAAATAATAATAAAAAAAATAAAAAAATTTATATAGGAGAGAGGGTTAACGTGGTACTTCGAATCCATATTGCTATTTGATACTTTATATATTTATTTGTAAGTGAAGAGAATCGAGTTTATTAAAAAAAAATATAAAAATAATATTTATGCATATATAAATTAGATATTAAAAAATAAATATGTACATATTTGGCCAATGAGGTTTAATTAATAATTTGCCAAATTTAATTTTCTATAAGAATAAAATCATTTGGCCAACTCAATAGATGACCAAATTAACGTGGTGGTGTAAAATAACTATGAGTAAAATACATATTTATGTTAAATATTTATTTAGTTATTCATTGAGTGAAGTGTCATTTAAACTTAAGATGGGATAAAAAATTTAAATAAATAAGAATCTAGGTAAAAAATACCACACGTGAGAGAGTTAACGTGGTGCTCCGGATGCGTAACAGTACTATTATATATATATATATATATATATATAAGAAATTATATTTTTAATCAAATTTCTTAATGCAAAAAACTCGCCAATATATTTATTAGTTAGCCTCAGCCGCGGCAGAACACAACGAAAAATAAAAAGATGAGGCAATGATTCAGCCACTCGAACCCATTTATAATTTATATAGTCGTACTCGTCCGACATCTGACTTAAAGGTGAATTTACTACGCGTTTTTATCCAAACCCATACAGTGATACCCGAAACAATACATCTAGGGTTCAGCAATCTGAAACCCATTTAAATATTATATACCTATATCCGTCTCAAACTCAATTTAAAAATAATTTTAGCACATGTTCCCCTCGCAAATCTATAGCTATATGCACTAATTTACCAAATCTACTAAAATATATAAAATCTAAATAATTAAATTTAAGTTGTTATAATAATTGGCCGTTACACCTGACTTCAAAAAAAATTTAAATTTGCTCAGATTGTTATATGTTGATACACAAATTAAGTTAAACGTCAATAAGTTAGCCAAATTATTTTTTTAGTAAAAAAATATTTATTTGGTCAATTTAATAATTGGCCAAATCACATTTCAGTAAAAATAATAATATTTATTTAGCCAACTCGATAATTGGTCAAATTAATAGGCGATGAGAAATATGATGGTAAAATACATATTGATTATATTAATGACTTACCAAAATCTATGAAAACTTATAAAATCTACATAATCAAATATAAATTATTACAATACTTGGTTGTTATGTTTGACTATAAAAAATCAAATTCGCTCAAATTGTTAGACATTAATAAATTGGACAAATTAAATTAAATAAATAAAAAAAATTTGAAAAATAAGATTATTTATTTGGCCAACGATGATTGGCCAAAATTCATTTTCAATAAAAATAACAATACTTATTTAGCCAACTCAATAATTGGTCAAATTAATTGCATATGAGAAATGTGATGGTAAAATACAAATTGATTATATATATATATATATATAAGTAAAACTATTTATTTTCAATAAAAATAACAATATTTATTTAGCCAACTCAATAATTGGTCAAATTAATTACATATGAGAAATGTGATGGTAAAATACAAATTAATTATATATATATATATAAGTAAAACTATTTATTTCGTCAACATAAAAATTGATCCAATTAATATTAGGCAAATTTGTTATGTCTAGGCAAAAATATTGATCAAATAAAGTTTTACAATAAAAATAAAACTATTAACTGGTGGTGCAAAATAATTGTGAGGTGCAAAAATACATATTGATTATAAATATTTATTTATGTTATCCAATCGATGAAGTCTCTTTTAAAACCAATGTAGATTTAAATTTATATATAAAAACTATTAATACAAACTTAATAATTGGTCAAATTAAATTTTTAATAGAAACAAAACGATTCATTTGGCTAAATAGTTGCCCAAATTAATATTATCCAAAATATTTTTTCTCACTAAAAATAAAAATATTGAACGTGCAAAATAATTATGGACTCAAAAATAACATTGATTTTAAATATTTATTTACTTCTCCAATCGGCAGAGCCTCATTTAAGATGGATGTGGTAATTTTAGATAAATACAATTAATGCAGATTCGATAATTGGTCAAATTAGTTTCTAAAATAAAAATAAAGTAATTTATTTAATAAGTGATTATTAATATTGACCAAATTAAAAATTTCAATTGAAATAAAACTACTAATAAAAGAGACGTGAGATTCAAATTTTAGACAAATAAATTAATGTAAATTTAATAATTGATCAAAATTCAATTTTCACAAAAAAATATTTAACTTTTTATTTGTCCAACTTAATAATTGGCCAAATTAAACACAATAAAAATAAAATTCTTAAGCTTGTGTGTCAAATATAAATATGGAGTTGAAAAATAATATTGAAGTTCTATTTTAAATCGATGTGGGATTGAAGACACTGAAT
>JAWKAU010001046.1:0-19000 GCA_033398695.1 Orobanche coerulescens
TTATTTTCTTCTTCTTTTTCTTGCTCCACTTCTTCTCCTTCTTCTTCATCTTCCTCATCTTCCACTTCTTCTGTTTTTTCAATTTCCTCTGTCTCCTTTTCAACTGGTATGTTTTCTTCTTGTTTTTCTTTTGCTTCTTCATCCTCCTCAACCAAATTGATAATTTCATTCTCTTCATCAACTTCTTCTATCCTAATCTCCTTTTCTTCTTTCTCTTCCTCCTCTTCTCCAAAGGTACCATCAAAAATACTCAACATTATAGAGTGGATAAAATGGTCCATGTTAGTCTCAAAGTGTGACATGAACCAGTTATCCTGGAGGAGTAAGGTTAAATCTGACTCCTTGCAAAAATCAGTCAGAACATCCTCCGTGGCTTGGGGGTAATCCCAACCACTAGTTTCAATAAAAATTTGAAAATTTGTAAAGGACATGGTTTTAAGAGTTTTCCACTCCTTAAAAATATTGACAAAAGAATGTTTTTCTGCTTGTGGCTTGACAAGCCGAAGTTGTTCTATGGAAAGATTAAAAGTGTTATTTTCTATGATTGAATGAGTAATCAGCCGAGGATAGATATGACAAGACACCTTCCTCTTCTTCGGTCATGTATACGGGAGGAGTAATGACAGTACAATTCTGGTTTCGGTGTCTGGTGCGGGTAAGTCTGGGTGAGTGGAGGCGAATCGTGGTGGCATGATGTTCAGGCTGATCTCCTTCACTGAACTGCAGCTTCTTTGGCCTCTTTGGAGAGGGTTCAGGTGATGACTGCAGGTTGGAAGGTCCTTCTGGGGCTGGTCCCCTTCTCTTGAAACGGATGGCGATAGGTGTATCATCAGACTCATGCTCGGACTCGACTGCAGTTCCGACCTCAGCTGCAGGTTGGTCCGAGTCTGATAGATCGTACCTTGGGCAATAGCTTGAGTCTGGTAAGTCCTTCAATATCTGGGCTGCCCTCCCAGTGACTCCAACCTTTTTCTTATCATGGTCCATGTGACCAAGCCTCTTGTTTGGGTGGAAAGGGTCAATGTTTCCCTTGGCCACTCCAGTCTGTTCCAAGAACCAACTAAGATGCGTTCCAAACGCCAACTTAGTCTTGAACTTCTTTTCTTCCTCGAGCCATTCGACCTTGTTCACTTCACGAACAAGTTGCCTGAAAATGTAATCGGCCCAATCTACTTCCTCTCGCTGAATTAGCGCACCCAACACCATGAACTTTGAGGATGATAGTTGGTCATAGCTTCCTGCCATTCCCATGACTATTTTATTTGTGATGTCCAGAGCGACTCGGTAGACCCTTTTCAACTCATTTCTCTTCGCCGTGAACTTCAACTTCTCCGGGACATTTTCAAGCTTAATCGTCTTCCATGTTTCGGCGGGTGATTGTTTGAGTGCTTCGACCGCCAAACCGCGAGTTTTCATCCCGAATACAGAGCGAATCTTCTCTGTATCTATGGTGACTGGTACTCCACCGACCGTGCTCTGAATCTGGTGCTGAATTATGTAAGCGTTGCGGTAAAATTCAACCACATCTTCCTTGAACAAGTGTTGAGGGTTGATTTCAAGAAACGGGTAGATTCCGTTCAGTTTCATCGCCCGGATTAAGTCGAGCATATCAAAGTCCTCTAGGTTCGCTTCCAGTAATCCTTCGAAATCGACGACCATGGAGAAGATAACTTGGTCCTTCATCGCCTTCAAGTTTGCTCCGTCAAAAGATGCCATTTCTGCAAAAAGATTTTAGGATTTAGTGTGTATTTTGCTCTGTGAATTTTTAGGGTTTCTGAAAGCGTAAAGAGGAAAGTGAAAGGGTTTTCTTCCTTATAAAGAAGATGAAGTGACGTTTGGATTAGTTTATTATAAGTTTAAACGGTGGTACGCCTTTTCATATTCTTTTGAATTTCAAATTTGAATCGGTGGCCCCATTTAAAAATTGACGGTTGATTCTGATTGGCCACCGTAGAGGTTAATTAAATGGGCGTGTGACGCGTGTATTTAAAATTGCCACTTGGCTTATAAAATGTATTTTAAATGCTATTCCTTAAGCCAAAATAATATTATAAATATGGCAGATAAAATTGAAAATTAGAGATCAGTTTAGAGAACTTAGCCGATCCGATTCGTTATTGATGACCGCTCTGCTGAGGTGAATTTGACTTCTACTTTGGTACTGCATCTGACTAAGTTGCTCCGACTGGTCTTCGTCTTCTCGCCTGCATCATCTTAGGCTGATTCTGGGGGGGGTTCGTCCTTCCTTCAACTTGCTTCAGAACTAGATTCCCAATCTAGTAATCCAAGGTCTCTGCTCAGCTCTAGGAATCTCTCTTCTGGCAGGAGTTTGGTGAAGATGTCAGCTATTTGGTAGTCTGTGCTGACTCTTTCAACTCTAACCCTTTTGTTAAGCACGTGGTCTCGAATGAAATGGTGCTTAACGTCAATGTGCTTCGTCCTTGAGTGCAAAACCGGATTGTTGGTTATTGCAATAGCACTATTGTTGTCACACCATATAGGAACTTCGTTGGCAATAATATTGTAGTCCCTTAATTGTTGTCTGATCCATAGAATTTGTGTACAACAGCTACCTGCAGCTAGGTATTCTGACTCTGTAGTGGAGATAGAGTTAGAAACCTGCTTCTTGCTAAACCAGGATATCAGTCTGGTTCCTAGGAATTGACACGTTCCACTAGTGCTCTTCCTATTGATTTTGCATCCGTGAAATCCGCATCGAGTATCCGATAGCTCGAAGTTGTCATCCTTGGGATACCACGATCAACATTAATGGTAGACTTTAGGTACTTAATTATTCTTTTAGCCGCATCTAGGTGTGATTGCTTGGCTTGGGTGGAATCTTGCACAAACTCCAACTGCATATGAGATGTCTGGCCTGCTTGCCGTGAGGTACAGAAGAGATCCGATGAGTCCTCTGTAGTGGGTTGAGTCTACTGATATTCCTGCCTCGTCTGCATCCAGGTGAGTACTTGTGCTCATTGGAATTCTTGCGGGTTTGGCTGATTCCATTCCATATCTCTTGATGAGATCTCGGGTATACTTTGCCTGGTTGATGAAAATTCCTTTTTCCATCTGCTTAACTTGTAATCCGAGAAAGAAGTTAAGCTTTCCCATCATGCTCATCTCGAATTCTCCTTGCATGAGGTTGGAGAATTTCTCGCATAGTTCTGGATTGGTTGACCCGAATATGATGTCATCCACATAAATCTGAACTATTAGTATGTGGCCTTCGTGCTCCACTCTAAATAGGGTCTTGTCCACTTTTCCTTTGCAAAATCCATTTTTCTCAAGAAACACAGACAGTGTTTCATACCATGCTCTCGGTGCTTGCTTGAGTCCATACAGAGCCTTCAACAGCTTATAGACTTTGTCTCCTTTGACAAAACCTGGGGGTTGCTCTACATAGACTTCTTCTTCTAGGATTCCATTCAGAAACGCACTTTTCACATCCATTTGGTAGACTTCAAAATCCTTGAATGCAGCATATGCGAGGAATAGTCTGATGGCTTCTAATCTTGCAACAGGTGCATAAGTTTCATCAAAATCTATTCCCTCACATTGTGCATATCCTTTTGCTACGAGTCTGGCTTTATTCCTAACAACATCTCCGTCTTCATCACTCTTGTTTTTATACACCCATTTGGTGCCAATAACTTTCTTGTGATTAGGTCTGTATGTTAGTTCCCAAACATTGTTTCTCTCCATCTGCTCCAATTCCTCTTGCATGGCATTAATCCATGAATAATCTTCCAAGGCTTGTTCTGTCGTCTTGGGTTCAATTTGCGACATGAAACATGAGAACATCGCCATTCCTGCTGGTAGAGTTGACTGTCTTGTCTTTACTCCATCAGTCAACTTTCCGATAATTTGCTGAATTGGATGATCCTTGAGCCATTTGGGGATCTCGTCCTCTTCTGGGTTTGTTCCCCCTGTTGGATTGCTCTGGTGGTTATCTGCATCTGCTGGATTACAGTGCCTGCTGGATCGGCTACCGCCTTGTCATCTGCGGCTTGGTTACGGGTGCAGATGAGTCTTTGTCGACTCAGTGGGTCTTCTTGGACAAGCTGGATCGAGATAGGTTTGATGATCTGTCGATCTGCGATTGGGTCTTCATCAGTGCATTGGGTCATCAGTGATCTGCAGTGAGTCCACCATTCCGGTGTCATGTACAATGACTTCTTCAAGGGTTGCCGACTTGAGCTTGTTCTCAATTTGCTCAAGTTGTTTCTGTACTCAACGGTAGATTCATCAAAAACAACATGGGGTGTTTCTTCCACAACTAAGGTTCTTTTGTTGAAAACTCTATATGCCTTGCTTCTTTGGGAATATCCCATAAATAGACCATCATCGGTTTTAGCATCAAAGGCATTTAGTCATGTTTTACCGTTGTTGTGGATGAAACACTTACAACCAAAAACATGAAAGTAAGCAACGAGAGGAGTTCTATTATTCCAAACCTCATAGGGAGTTTTGCCATGTCTCCCTACTATCATACTCTGCTGCAGGTGTGACAGTGTGTTGTGACTTCAGCCCGAACCTCTTGGGTAGGTCCGCCGCAATCATGGACCTTCTTTGCTTCCTTCAGTTACATTCCTTCTTTCAAGAACACCATTCTGCTGGGCGTCTGCAGAGAGCTCATCTTTGGATCCCATTACGATCGCTGAAATCGATTATCGCCTTGTTGAGAAACTCTCCTCCTCTATCCGATCGATCTTGATTATGGAGAGGGATTTCTCATTCGATCCTTCTCGGCGGCTCGTAACTTGGTCAAGGTTTCACTTTTCTTGAATAGAAAAATGATCCAAGTGTACCTTGAATAATCATCTACAATCACAAGAGCATGCTTTACGCGCTTAAAGTCCTTGGCTTGATAGGACCAAATAGATCCATGTGGAGTAGATCTAAGATCCTTGTTGTGAGCGTTGTAGGTGCCCGGCTTGAACGACGCCTTGGTGCTTTCCCTTCGACATGCATCACGAGTGCTTCCTTCTTGAATGCTTCATTTGGAAGTCCTCGACCCGACTTCCGAGAGCTAATCTTGTTGATGGCTTTGAAGTTCGGGTGACATAGTCTTTTGTGCCTGACCATCCATTCTCGGCTACAGTCTTGGATAGAAAACGAGTTAGGTGTTCTGTGTTCCAATCAATCATGTATACATCTCTTCTTCGGAAACCTTGTAGCTTTATTTCTCCAGATAAGATGTCTATCACCATACACTTCAAGATGGTGAAGACTACTAGATTCTTCTCGTCGCAGAACGGCTTATGCTCGGAGGTTGTATTTGAGACCTTTGACATAATGGACTTTGGATATTACAATGTTTCCTCGGTGTAGCTCTCCAAAGCCTTTTGTCTGTCCTCTAGAGCTATCTCCAAAGGTTACATCGGGACCTCTTTCTTTGATATATTTGGTCAGCATCTTCTTGTTCCCGGTCATGTGCCTTGAGCATCCAGAGTCTACAAACCACTCTTCACCTCCAAAATTTGAGCTTGAGGAGATGTGGTTGTAGTCCTTCCACCTTTTCGCAATTAAACAAGCGAGATTTAGGTACCCAAATTTGTGTGGGTCCTTTGGGGTTAGTGGGTTTCTGGAGAATTGATTTCTCCTTGGATTATAGGAATTATTATTATTATTATAACCCTTATACGGTGCACGTGGTCGAGGTCTAAATCTCCTGGTTGGATTGTATCTGGATATTCCTCAAAATAGTGTGGGCCATTTCTAAATCTAGGTGAGACCATTTGTTAAACCTTTGTGGTCTCCACACTTGTTCGTTTGGTAATTTGGATAACCTTGAGGTTTCCATCTGCCCCTCCCATTATGAAATCTATTTTTAGGGAGTTGTTGGTAATAGTGGGCATGTTGTGCAAGGCCTTTGCTTTTGCACAGGCCACTTTGCCTAGTCGCTGTCTAGGTGGGTATGCAGTGTAACTGATTGCGGCTAGACGTTTGACTCATTTGTTGCTGTTTTTGAAAATCGGTTTATGCACGAGGCTCGTGATCGAGACCATTGTTTCTCCCTTGATGAAAGTGGTTTTAGAACTAGAGGGAGTGTGGGGATCATATCCAAGGCCCGATCTGGAATATAGTGGCCTCTTGTTAGTACACAATTCGTCTGTGGTTAACGGCGCTTTCAGGAGGTTATTTCCTGCGCTGAGTTTTATTTATTCCGGCTTAGTAAACTCGGCTTTGGCATGAGCAAGTGCGGTGACTTTTCTTTAAGTAAAATATTTAGCCGGTCTATCTCAATTTGTATTGGCACTTGCCTGGTTTTTAAAATCACCGTATTTGTCTCGGTCTTATTTAAATCTAGACCGAGTTTTTCAAAATCATTTTTTAGCCGCCTATTCTCATCTTGCGGCTTAGTCTTCTCTCGTCTGACTTGATGTGCAGATTTAAGTGTTTCAAAATCTTTGAATAATTGATTTATCGATTCATGTAAATCCATATCTTGCGACATGGCTGAGCTATTATTTGAACCGGTAGGTTTAGAGGTTACCTCTTCATTAGCCAAGTTTGCCATCAGGCAATCATATTCCTCGTCGTCATCAGAAAAGAAGCCGCCGCTTGATTCGACATGCTCCTGGTCTTCTCCGATGAGAGCTTTTCTTGTCTTCCTTTCGCCACCTCCTTTTTGGTTTCATCCTTCTTGAGCTCGGGACAATCCATTTGGATGTGTCCTATCTTGTGTGATTGTAACATTCAACTTTCCGACTTCCACTTTACGGTTTCTTAAGGATTCTCCTTGTAGTTTTTCTTATACTTGGAGTAGTTCTTCCTGAGATTCTTGAATCTTTGCATGATGAAAGCCATTTCCTCCTCAAAGTCTAGCGGATTTGGAGGTTTCACATCGATGTGCTCTTAGCGGGGACTCAGTGCAAATGCGATTCCCTTCTCTGCGAGGCTCGATTGAGGATGAGCTTGGAAGCTCGAACTCATAAGCCTTTAGATCGAGAACGACTCCTGAATCTTTATCTTATTCAGTCTTTGGACTCTCTCATAGCTACGACCTTCATGCTCCATTCTGGATTTAGAGATCGAGGACCTTGAGTGCCATTTCCCTGTTGCCATAAGTCTTGCCCAGGAGTTGATTTCATTGATAATTTCGGTGAACCTTGTGTCCACTTGGTCTATTGATTCTCCATTCTTCATTTTAAAGTTGTCAAACTTTTGGATAGCTATTGACAACTTGTTCTCCTTGATCAGCTCCGTTCCTTCACACATTAGAGCTAATGTGTCCCATATCTCTTTGGCATTCTTACAATTTTTGATCTTGACCATTGTGGATTTGTCAAGAGTTTGGTCTGACACATCTCTGGCCCTGTTGTCAAGATTGGCCACTTTCTCTCTTCGTGGGTCACTCGGTTCTCTTCTTAGGAATCTTTTCGGGCCTCCCAGCTGCGATTTCCTCGGGCGTGTTGTCCTTCTCGAAAATGAATGGACCATCTTCAATGATGCACCACATGTCGTCATGGATTGAAGATAAATGCGCCTGCATTCTTATCTTCCAGAGATCATACTCGTCAACTGAAAAGACAGGTAGTCTAGAGTACATGTGTTCCATTATAACGTGAGAGATAAGATATATATCTTAATATGGATCTGGTTCGTGAAAATAAATGAACCAACCTCTCCGATACCACTTGTAGGTCACAAGTCGTCCAGAAACAAGTCTAGAGGGGGGGGGTGAATAGACTTGTAGAAACTCTTGAACTCTTTTTCTCGAAGAGTGAGTTTCTTCAGCTGATGATCAAACAAATGACTAGGAGTCGTTTGTTCTTGGATATGTGCGGAAGTCAGCTGATGACAAATATAAATTAACTTAATGAAACACTTAACAATGGATGCAGCAGTTAGAGTATGATGCAGTAAAATAGTAAATGACACAGGCAGTTTATAGTGGTCTCCGAGGTGGGGTAATCCTCTACTAATCCACTTTTCTCCAAACCAGTTGGAGATGAATTCACTATAATTCTCAACCAGTGATAAATATTACAGTGATTCACTACACACTACAACAGCTTCCAACCAGTGGAATTCCGTGCCGTTGTACACAAACTTGACTGCCTTGCACCTCTTGATCCTCGATCCTCGGATGCCTTTACAGTCTGCTACTTCAACCAGTGAAGTACCCCTTACTCAAGATTTAAAGACAAGAGTGTTTGTCTTCTCCAACTAAAGAGCTTCCTTGAATATGAACTTTTGGATCTGCTCTTTTTCTCGATGCTATTTGTTTGCTTAGGATTGCTTGGTTTGCTTTGATCGCTTAGAGTATATGTTCGCACCGGTAGTTTTCTCAGTTTCAAATCTCTGGATATATATATAGATCACGATCTCTGAGCTTCTTCCTTGTAGCCGTTGCAAATCTGAACAAATCCGTCCGTTGGAGAGAGACTTCATTGTTTAATCTTTTCTGAACGTTGCAAGGCTGGATTCCCATTATTTAATTTCATCTTCCGACCGTTGTGATGACTTCTGCATGTGAGCGCCGAACCTTTTGAATATAAAAGGATTAAAGTCTTTCACGGTGGGTCAGGATGATTTAAATAAATCATATCTCTTGCGGGAATCACTCCAATTTGTCTCTTCACGTTGCATGTGAGCTTTCCGTAATATTTGACTTTTCAAAGCATGCTGACGTGGACTTGGAGTACTAGGCTGTAGTTGAGTAGACTGATGTGCAGCTTACTTCTCTGCAGGTAAGTCGTCTCGGTATATCTTGTTTGAGATTTGTCGATCGGGTGACTTCCCGAGGTTCCTCATTTGATCTGGTCAAACTTCTCCGATAAATTTTAGTTGACCGGGGCTACTCGATTGGAGTCATTTGTACTTCTCTCGATAGACTAGGCGTACTTTAGTACTTAGCCGATTTTCAGCCTAACTAACTTTGGCCTACAGAAGATACTCATTTGGTTCTTCTTTACATTTTGCCAATTTTATACTTAACACATTTTGGCCTATGGAAGATACTCATTTGGTTCTTCCTTACATTTCGCCAATTAATAAACATTTGATTCTAAATTAATGACATCATCAAAATCTAACAAGTATTCCTAACAACAATTACCCAGATCGTATTCATGCCACGACGACTCGTTGGCAAACTCGTGATGAAATCCATAGAAATGTCTTCCCACTTCCATTCTGGAATAGGGAGAGGTTTCAGCATGCCTGCCGGTCGCTGATGTTCAATCTTAACTTGTTGACAAGTTAAGCATCTTGAAACAAATTCCGCGACTTCTCGCTTCATATTACTCCACCAGTAGTTTTGTTTCAAGTCCTTGTACATTTTGCTAGACCCCGGATGAACAGAATAAGGGGTAGCATGAGCTTCTTTCAAAATCGAGTTTTTCAACTCGTCATTCGCCGGTACGCATAACCGATTCTTAAAACGCATAAGTCCATCCTCATGAACCACAAATCCGGGGGCTTTCCCCTGAGTCACATCCTCTCGAATGCGTAACAAAAATGAGTCCACACCCTGATTCTCCCTGATCGCCTCCTCAAGTGACGATGAAATCTCCAACGTACAAAGTTACCCTTGTACTCGCTGTAACCAGACCTCGATCTCGGGTCTCAGAAATTCCTGCTGAAGTTCCTTCTGAACTGTTAATCGAGCAAGCATCTGCTCCTGAACGGACTTACGACTCAAGGCGTCGGCGACAACGTTCGCCTTGCCCGGGTGGTAAAGGATCTCGATATCATAATCTTTGATTAGTTCCAACCACCGTCTCTGTCGCATATTTAACTCCTTCTGAGTAAATATATAGTTTAAACTCTTATGATCGGTGAATATCTGACAGGTAACGCCATAAAGATAATGACGCCAAATCTTCAATGCGAACACCACTGCTGCTAGCTCCAGGTCGTGGGTCGGATAGTTAACCTCGTAAGGTCTCAATTGCCGTGAAGCATAAGCAATAACTTTCCCATTCTGCATGAGTACACATCCGAGACCCTGTCCGGACGCATCACTATAAACCACAAACCCCTCCGTCCCTTGCGGTAAAGAAAGGACAGGTGCTGAATTTAACCGGCTCTTGAGTTCCTCAAAACTCCGTTGACACGCGTCGGACCACGTGTATTTCTTATCCTTCCGTAAAAGGTTCGTCATGGGTTGAGCGATTTTAGAAAATCCCTCCATAAATCGCCGATAATAACCCGCTAATCCGAGGAAACTTCGGATTTCCTTAACATTCTTCGGAGGTAGCCAATCACGAATAGCCTCCGTCTTCTGAGGATCGACACGAACTCCGTCTGATGAAATTACGTGTCCGAGAAACGTCACCTCGGACATCCAGAACTCACATTTGGAAAACGTCCCATAAAGTTGTTCTCGTCTCAACACGTCGAGAACTAGATGAAGGTGAGACTCGTGTTCCTCCCGGTCACGAGAATTAATCAAAATGTCATCAATGAAGACAACCACGAACTGATCCAGATAGTCTATGAAAACCCGATTCATTAATTCCATGAACACCGCAGGTGCATTAGTCAACCCAAACGGCATAACCACAAACTCATAATGACCATAGCGTGTTCGAAACGCCGTCCTTGCGATATCCGACTCTCGAATCCGCAACTGATGATATCCAGATCTTAAGTCGATCTTGGAAAATACTGAAGCTCCCTGAAGTTGATCTAAGAGATCATCAATACGGGGTAAAGTATACTTATTCTTGATCGTCACCCGGTTCAATTCCCGGTAATCAATACACAAGCGGAACGAACCATCCTTCTTCTTGACAAATAACACTGGTACTCCCCACGGGGACGCACTCGGTCGAATATAACCCTTCTCGAACAATTCCTCAAGTTGGTTCTTTAACTCCTGCATTTCGTTCGGGGCCATCCGGTATGGTGCCTTCGATATCGGGGACGTACCAGGCTCCAACTCAATCGTGAATTCCACATCCCTCTGTGGAGGCAAACCAGGTAACTCGTCTGGAAAAACATCGGCATATTCCTTCACTACCGGAATATCCGTCAACATTATTGATGATTTCTCGATTTTGGTCATATAGCACCAATAACCGACACATCCCTGATTGAGTAATCTTACTGCTTTCATCAAATTAATGACCTTACCAGAACAACCGGGATTACCTCCCTGAAACAAACATTCAACCCCATCGTCTGAAATGATAGTGATCATACGCTTACGGACACTAATGATGGCATCATGACGATCCATCCAATCAATACCCAAGATGACGTCGTCCCTCGGCAAATCTACTACGATTAGGTCCGCTGGCCATACACGACCATGAAGCTGAATCGGACAATTCTGAATCTCATGATTTCCGATAATTCGTCTACCATCAGGTAGACCAATGACATAAGGCTCACAACTAGTAGCACTATCCAGACGTAGTCTACTCAAACATGACTCGGAAATGAATGAATGCGATGCACCAGTATCAAAAAGGGTACACACAGGTTGAGATAGATTATCGAGTGTACCTGAGATCATCCGGGCCTCTGGATCGTCGGTCTTCTTCATCTCATAAATTCGGGGCTTGCCGGCCCCCGAACCGGACGCTCCCGTCTGATAGCTCTTGGCTCCGCCTTTAGCTCCTTTCGTCTTGAACGACGCTGACTTAGTGGCCTGATTCTGCACCGCTGAATGACCTGGGGCCTGAGATGACGCCGAAGTAGGTTTAGAGTCCCTTCGGCAAAAACGGGCCCTATGCCCAGCAATCCCACAGATGTGGCAAGTGACAGTCTACTTCGGACATTTGGTGCTGAAATGACCCTGTTCTTCACAGTTGAAACAGGTGACATCCGAATTGGCCGCTCGAGACTGAGATTCCGCGGGTTTAGGTGTCATCGGAGGACGCTCAGAAAAGGTAGAGCCCGCACGTGGTTTCTTGAAAGTGGCCTGACTCCCGTCAGACTGATTACGGTTCTTAGACTTCTTGCCAGCTGATGAGGGTTGTTGCTTAGCAATTTCCTTAGCAGTAAGCTCGTAAGTGAGAGCTTTCTCAATGAACTCGGCCAGAGTGGTACAATTATGATTAAGCAACTGTAGTCGCATACGAGGTTTCAGCCTCTTGCTGAAATACTTGATCTTGTCCGCCTCGGAGTGAATGATAGACGAGGCGAACGGAAGAAGTTCCTGAAATTTTTCGGCGATGGCGAGAACATCATCATCCGCCGAAAGGTCGGGAGTGAGTAATTCCGACAACTTGGCCTCCCTGAGTGGGGCCGGATAGTACCTCTCCGTCATGAGAGTCTTGAACTAATCCCAAGTACATGATCCGTCTGTGGGCTTCAACGATAACCACCATGAATGAGCGCTCTTACCTAGATAGTAAGCCGCAACTGAAACTTTATGCCCTTCAGGGCAATCCACCATAGCAAATAACTTCTCGAAATGCTCAAGCCAATGGACAATATCCGCCGGCTCGGATGAGCCCTCAAAGGTAGGTGGTCGCTGGCGAGAGATATCGCTAATGATATTGCTTACACCCCTCTCTTGCCTCTGAGGTGGCGGCGGAGGAGCCTGTTGATTTTGAGTAGTGGAGTTATGCATCGCCTCCATTAGTTGTGCCATCTGAGTCATTTGGGCCATCATGCCCTGCATAAAGGCCAGTGGGTCAACTCGAACACCCTCTGACTGAGCTGTGTCCCGGGTTCGACTCCCTGATAGCGAATGATCACGTCCAGGTGAATGAGTGGCAGCGTCACTGCTCGATGAGTTAGCATTATTCCTGGCATTCGCACGTGTATTCACACGAGTTCTCGGGATTCGGACCGCTCCACGGCCTCGTCCTCCACGTCCTCTGCCACCCTTTCCATACTGAAGTGGAAAGTCATATGATGATTATATATCTCGCATGAGTATCACATTATGATTATATTATGAAATGATGAAAATGAGCATACGCGCTCAAATACAGCGATTACATGAATGATTAATTGACGTGACATGATTATCTGATGAAATTACTGAAATGATTATCTTGAACAATTGAACAAGATTGATGATATGATCTTCAAGATCAACAACTGAGTAATGAAATGAATTGAGTGATTAATGAGTTAACATTATCGACTTGATCACAATTGAAAATGATGAATGAGGATTGTTAACTGATGAATTATGAATGAATGATTATTGCCATAAATTATACCATGGCATCAGAAATCTTACAGTTCTTGGTCAGATTGGCTCGGCATTTGCACAGGTCACACGTGACGCGAAAGTCCAATGATACTAGTCCGATGACGATGATTTCAAATGAGACATGACTCGGAAGGTAGTATTCAAAACCACGCTCCGATACCAACTCTGTAACACCCCAAACTAGCCGGATATTACAGTGCCGTGGACCCCCGACTGGGACCCACCAGGCTAATGAAAATGAGTGAATTACGCAGGTTAAATGTAGTACCGAACCACATTACACAATTAATTACTCCGATGAGGAGTTTCATACAACGCACCCAGGATGACACTGAATACAAGTATATTTTATATGGAGATAAAATATACAACACTGAGTGAAATGAATATTCAAACGGAATGTCTGCAGCGGAATAAATGAAGGAAACATAAATGACTGAAAAGACTGGGGGCCCCTACTAGTATCACTGGAACTCCTCGCCGACACCGTGCTCTCCCCGTGCTTTAGCCTTGCCATGACCTGAAAAACAATATCCCCTAACGGGTTCAGTTACACAGAACAACAATCCTCAAGAGTTGAAAATACACAATCATGAGTTATCCACAGTTATGAAATATCCTGTCGAAACATACGCAATCAAACATGCTATATGAATCAACTAATGATAAGGCTCAAAGGAATGGCGCCACACCACGTCCGGGATGGAAATGTGTCCGTGCACAAGCCACCAACGAGTATCGATCGAATACACGTGTGGTCTTGTACCTAATCAGTCTCACGAAGCCATCAACTCGTGTGCACAGTCTAATGTGAGGTCACCAACCAACACACGACTATAATGTGCCCGACATGAAAATCCTACACATACCAACCGGCACGCCAGTATGACCCGGAATGCCACAATATGACAAAAGTGACAACGAAAATGAATAATGACTCACCAAGATTAAATGATGGTGAAATGAATGACAGCTTAATGAAATGGTTGGAACCGTCGTTCCTTATGACTGAGGTGATTAATTGACAATGACAAGTTTTGATACGGTTAATACAATGATGAATGAGTTATGATTATGAATGAACAACATCAAAAGGAATGAATATCCTTTTAACCGAGTAAGAATTAACTTACACAATACCGATGAAGAATGTCCGTCCACGAACAACGTCCTAAATGAAATGTCGGTCGCTCGAACAACCTTGAATAACACAATTACCAATAATCCGATCATTACGCAAATGAAAAACGATCATAATCGACTCAAACGTCGATACAACAATATTCGGACTCGAATATATCGAAACCAACTCCAAGATGAGTATTTCAAACCATCAAAACACTTTCAATGATATCAATAATCCCATAGAAATCCACAATTCGAGATTACAACAACGACAATCGGAAATCCCCAAATTAACCGAAGTCAACCCCAAGGGTTCTTGAAATAAATCCCCAAAATAGCCGTTAAATCCGTAGGAATATATTTATCCAAGGTAGATAATCCATATCTAACATATTCCAATAACAATCCAAGCTTACACGAAGAAATCGAAAGGAAAAACCCAAAAATCCGAATTCTAGATCCAAGAGATTAATACCTTTGATTCGATGATAAGGAGATGATGAAGTGATGATAATCCAACTCAAAGACTTGAAGATGATGATGGATGATAAAAGCTCGAAGAGAACTCTCCAAAATCGCCCAAATCGCCTAGAACCGACGAGAGAATGAGAATAGATGACAAATGACGAAATCTGGGCTAGACTGTCCAATTTATAGCCACTCTAGGTTAGCGTGCGCTATCCCTTGTGCGTAGCGTGCGCTAACGAGTAATTTGGGTAGTCCAGTACCCACTGTCCGAACACGGTAGCGCGCGCTACGTACCTTTTTGTAGCGTGCGCTACGGCCATACCACTAGCGTGCGTTAAAACCCATTGTTAGCGTGCGCTAACGAATTATCTGATGTCCAGTACTGGAGTCCAGAAACCTTCTGTCCTCTGATCTGATTTCGATAGCGTGCGCTACAACCAACGATTAGCGTGCGCTACTATATCGCTTGCGTACGCTGAAAACCACTCCTAGCGTGCGCTAGGAATAAATTCAATTCAGTCCAGTAGCCACTGGACTCAACCTGATCCGACCTTAGCGCGCGCTACACCGACTGCATAGCGTGCGCTACTACGGATCACTAGCGCGCGCTACTTACCATTCGTAGCGTGCGCTACCTACAATCCCAACTGCAGTCCAGTGCCTTCTGGACTGCCTGCTCAACTACTCTAGCGTGCGCTAGTGTTGAGAGGTGGCGTGCGCTACCAATACTCAATTAGCGCACGCTAAAAAGAGTATGTAGCGGACGCTACTCCTCACACACAGCACACTAAGAAATGACAATGATGGTAAACACCGCACGATTCTCCAATTAGATTGATGATGAATGACGATTGATACACGATACAATTACTCTGAACGGTGTACACAATGACTGAATATGAGTGACAAATGATCATTAATGAGTGACAATTACTGAATGATAAATACTGAATTACAACCGGGTATTACACAAACATATTCACAAAACATACACATCAACCTGTGAAGTTTTTACTCGTGAACCCAGAGTGAAGTCATAGATTCCCCCAAGGCCCCGTCGGACCCTCCCGGAGTGAGTAAAATACATTCACTAAACATACACATCAACATGTGAAGTTTTTACTCGCGAACCCAGAGTGAAGTCATAGATTCCCCCAAGGCCCCGTCGGACCCTCCCGGAGTGGGTAAAATACATTCACTAAACATACACATCAACCTGTGAAGTTTTTACTCGCGAACCCAGAGTGAAGTCATAGATTCCCCCGAGGCCCCGTCGGACCCTCCCGGAGTGAGTAAAATACATTCACCCTCGTGAATTCCGGACTCACCCATTGGAATTCCCGTCGTGGCCCCGTCGAACCAACCCACGGTGAGCGAAGTAATCATGCACAAATAACATATCACATCAAGGATATCCAAACCATTCACCCAGAAGCATCAAACACTTAGCAAAACACCACGTCAAACCACAATGCACCGAAATGAAACAATATACATCCACACGCAACACCAAGTGCATCATCAACACCAAACATATCCACATGAGTCACATACTCGTTCATGAAACACACCAATCACAAAACACACGCGGTTTTGAAAGAGGGTTTTTAACAAGGCTAACCAAATCTTTTGAAAACTCCATTCAAACAAACAAACAAACACACCATGACGATCACCAATCATCATATCCACAAAACAAGAATAGTATGGACAAGGTACTTGCCTCGAATAAGAACAACGCGGAGAATCGACCGAAGTAGGTTGGCCCGAACCGACTACGAACCCGCCGACTCCACCGAACGCCAACTCACGTTCATAAACTATGAAGGACAATAACAACGATAAAATGAATTCCATAACAGGACTCAAAGCCGTTGAATTCAAAGAACGAATGACGAAAGTTCAAGTGTTTTCCCAAAACGGCCAAGAACACGATTCGTCCCGACAAAACACGAAAACGGAATTCCAAGTCGAAATATGGATATACAATCCATAGAATATGTTTAACAACATTATTTAACCACAATCCATCCAACAAAAACGGTTGGAAAATGAGATCGAGGACAAATCCCCCAAAAAGTCGATTCGAAGGAAATCAAGAAATATACTTCGATTCGACGAAGAATGGATTAAATGATGTTAAACACAAGAATACTACCAAGATTAATCATACCCATCATGAATTAATCAACAACACGGAACAAATCGGACAAAAATGCAAAAACCCCCAAATTCACGAAATTAGGGTTCTAAGGAAGATTATCTTGATTCGTTGGATCAAAGGATGATAACGGATGATTTATTGATGATATGAACTCAAGAACATCATGGATTTGTTGTTAAACAACATGGCTTCGCGATCTCTAAGTCTCCAGCCGCGGAAGAGAAAGATAGGAAATGAAAAACGAGATGAAATGTGACTGCTCTGTCACATTTATACTGGGCCGGACTAGCGCGCCCTAGGCTGCCGAGCTAGCGTGCGCTATCGGCCCAGGCCGCAGTCCAGTGCCCACACTGCCCTACTGACTTAGCCAGGTAGCGTGCGCAGCCTTCCGGCCCTAGCGCGCGCTACGTGTCGGTCGTAGCGTGCGCAATGCCCGACAGTAGCGTGCGCTGCCTGCCGAGCCTGACCGATTCCAGAACCCCTGGACTCCACTGTCCAGACCCAATACCGTGCGTTAGGCCAGCCGATAGCGTGCGCTACACATGCCGGTTAGCGCGCGCAGCCTTCCGGCCGTAGCGTGCGCTACGCCAGTTCCTACCGCACCCGTCCGGCCGGTGCCCGCAATCGTCCGGCCAGTCCTGCAACCGTCCGGCCAGTGCTCGAACACCAGGGCTCGACGACTCGATTTCCGTAAACGCACGGAACGAACACGACGAAAAGTTCGCGGACGACATCAACGACCCGAAATGAAAACATAATGCAATAATTAATTATACGCGACCAAGAAACGGGTCGAGACAACAATTACAGATACGG
This sequence comes from Orobanche coerulescens, assembly GCA_033398695.1. NCBI lineage: Eukaryota > Viridiplantae > Streptophyta > Magnoliopsida > Lamiales > Orobanchaceae > Orobanche > Orobanche coerulescens. The sequence goes on from JAWKAU010001046.1 coordinate 17,703, forward strand.
ATACCCGTAACTTTGGGTAAATTACAAAATGGCCCAAAACGCCCGAAAATCACGATACGTGATCGAATAACCAAACCGAAGTTCACAACACGTCTAACAAAGTTAAATGGACTTACGGGAAACTCGAAACAGCAGTTTCGAACGATATTCGCAAGAATCGAACTCAAGTGCGGAAAAGTCGCTAAAAAGCACGGAACTCAATAAAACGACATCGAAACGAACTCGGATGTCAAAAAGTGTAGAATCTATCATTCTCAGAATGACGAAAGGGTCATGAGCGAGTCGTCAAAACGGACTTCCGCCGAAAATAAGAAATTACCGGAAATCAGAATTACGAGTATTACAGAGAAGGTGCTTAAACGCTTCAACATGGACAAAGCTAAAGTTGTTAGTTCGCCTCTTACTAACAATTTTAAATTGACGAGCCAAGATTGGCCTAAGACGAAGGAGGAGATTGAGGATATGGATAAAATTCCATATGCCTCGGTGGTCGGGAGTTTAATGTATGTTATGGTTTGTACTAGGTCCGACATTGCTTATGATGTGGGAGTGGTGAGCTAGTTTCTAACGAATCCGGGTAAGAAGCATTGGGAAGCCGTAAAATGGATATTTAGATATTTGCAGGGTACTTCCAAATTGGGGATTAAGTTTGGAAATGGGAAAGCAATGCTTGTTGGTTATTCCGATTCGGATATGGCCAGTAATGAAGATAACCAAAAATCCACTTCCGGTTATTTGATGACGTTCGCAGGGGGAGCCGTGTCATGGCAATCAAGATTGCAAAAGTGCGCTGGCTTATCTACAACAGAGGCCGAGTATATTGCGGCGGTGGAAGCGTGTAAAGAGCTCTTATGGCTGAAAATGTTTTTACGAGAGCTAGGCTTCCGACAACGACGTTACGTGGTTCTTTGTGATAGTCAAAGTGCGATTCATTTAGCTAAGAATACGACTTTTCACAAGAGAACGAAACATATCGATGTGAGGTATCATTGGATCCGAGATGCATTAGAGGATGGTTTATTTGAACTTGATAAAGTTCATACCGATGATAATGGTTCTGATATGTTAACCAACGCGTTGAGTAGAGAGAAGGTGAAAGTGTGTTGTTCGATCGTCGGGATGGCGAACTCTTCCTATATTCCGGAAAGGGGGAGATTTGTAGGAGTAATTTCCGAAATATAGGCATTTTCGGAGTCAATTGGACTCTGGGCCACGGCACAGACCCTCCGGGCTGTGGCACTATGCTTAAAAGTCATTTTGTCTCACCTTGCACAGCCGGGCCGCGGCACAAGGCTGCC
>JAWKAU010001047.1:0-19000 GCA_033398695.1 Orobanche coerulescens
ATGTTATAATCACCTAGGATGCTCCAAAACACCTTTGGATTGAGCAAAATCGGCCTAGATCGCGATCCCCAGTCGCCCTTGGCTCAACCCCACGGAGAGGAGGAGAAATGAGGTGGAAATGATGTACCACGGCTGCTGTCCAGTTTATATACACTGGACAGCTTAGCGTGCGCTAATCTTTAAGATTAGCGTGCGCTATCGAGGCACCGTAGTAAAACTTCCTGGCAAAAATACGTTGTTAGCGTGCGCTAACCACAAGTGTTAGCGTGCGCTAATGAGACCTTCAGACCCAGTCCAGTAGCTCCTGGACTACCCCTGAACTACCAGGTAGCGCGCTATCCTCACCCTAGCGTGCGCTACTAATGCACCCTAGCGCGCGCTATGTTATAAATAGCGTGCGCTGATCAACGTCTGAACCCAGTCCAGTAGCCTCTAGATTGTTTCTGCACCACCTATTAGCGTGCGCTACCACACCCGTAGCGTGCGCTAACAACCGCACCATTGCGTGCGCTAACCAATAAGTGTAGCGTGCGCTAACGACTCAGAAGGACAGCAACAGTACTTTCGGAAATGGCTAGGACGACGGATACCCACAACTTTGGGAAATTACAAAACGGCCCCAAATGTCCGAAAAATCACGATACGACAACGGATAATCAAACCGAAGCTCACAACACGTATAACAACGTTAAATGAACTTACGAGAAACCCGAAACAACAGTTTCGAACGAGATTCGCAAGAATCGAACTCAAGCACGGAAAAGTCGCCTAAGAACAAGGAACTCAACAAAAACGACACCGAAACGAACTCGGACGTCAAAAGTGCAGAATTAAATATTCTCAGAATGATGAAACGGTCACAACAGAGTCGCTAAGATGGACTTCCGCCAAAAAAGAAAATTACCGGAAATCGAAATTGCGGATATTACATACTACCCTCCTTAAAAGAAGTTTCGTCCCGAAACTTAAAACAAGTAGGGAGAAGCAATATCCGCCAGGAAAACTCAACCAGATACACAAGAACCGAAAACTCGCGCCTAACAGCGAAACGTTACAAGCAACGCAAAGAAACATACGGCGTGAAAACACGCTCCACGACGACAACACAACGCCACAAGTAAAGACATAATAAAACCAACAAGTGACAAGCGTCATCAAACAGTTAATACAATCAAGTCAATTACCCGTACAATCACAAAACACAAAACACCTATTACAAGGAAACATGCACAATCGAGAAAACAGAAAGTAAACACGAAACGATTCAAAAGGACAATCACAAACAATTCGGACTACGCCGAAATCCTCAAAAACCACACTAGGCATCTCAGTGTCCTTTCGGAGTGGAGATGCAACCTCGATCCGCAAATCTCTCAGCTACCGTCTCGCAACGCACGGCTCGGTGACCCATCTGGCCACACTCGAAACAGCTGACTAACGGTGAACGACAATTCTTCGCGGTACAAGATCAGGCAACAACAATCGGACAACCACGATTGAACAATAATGATCGAACAACAACGATCGAACAACAATGATCGAAAAACAACGATCGAACAACAATGATCGAATGACAACGGTCGAACAACGACTCCGAAGTTCACACTTTGACTCTAGACATTAAAAGAACTTGTAGAAACTAAAAGACGTTAATTTCGAACAAGGTTCACAAGAATCGACCCGAACTTTGAAAAGTCACAACGATAAACAGATTGATCCGAAACAAGGTCACAACCCGTTCGAACACTGACAACCGAGATACCAAACAAGTTCAGAAAGTATCGACGAACATGAGCGAGTCGATAGACTTTAGAAGGAGAAAACGCATAAGTCAAAAATAATACGGGTATTACATTCGACCTCTTTTAAAAAGAAGTGTCGTCCCCGAAACTCACAACAACGAAAGCAAGGTGACAACACAACAAGCAACCGACAGAAACATCTTTCAAAGGCCTCTCAAATCCGATCCTGATAATCAGGCTGAAGTTCGTACCCTTTAAGACTCGAGAAACAACTCGCAGAATCGATTCTCGTGTCCTCGAGTCCACACTTGTAATGCCATCAAGTGAGAAGGACAATTTGCACGCACATGCCCCGACACATCACAGATGAAACACCTCGGCATACCGAAAATACAACTGCTAGGTACAATGGAATATAACATCGCAAAACAACATACCAGAGATGTCAACTCATCACAACATAACCACGTAAGGCAACCCACGTACATTAAATCACGGCAACAACGACATACATTCGGCTATTTCAACGGCCCACACAATAACCAGCACACAATCATACAAACCCAAGCTCTAACAGCTCGCACAGGTGCGATAGCACGCAAATCACCACGAAATTACAACAGTAAAGATCAACATCACACCTCTCACAGAGGGCTAACACAACAATTGCGTGGTGAACGACTCAATGCTCACACCACCAATTCAATCACAACTCGGGGGTTAACACCCTAACGAAAGTGCGAACATCATACATACCTTCCCGGACCGTAAACAGGAACGATAGGTTTGAAAAACGAAAACCACCTTTTGAAATAATTTTGGAAACACCAGTTGATCTTGAGTATCACCTTACAAAAAGTAGTACAAACATCGTTATCGAGACTTTGAAAAACCATCTTGCATTTGATAAAAATGAGGACACTTTTCTTTTAGTGAAAAATTTTCAGAAATATTCGACCCTCGGGTCTAAGCAAAGGCGTTTCTAAATCATTGAAAATATCTCAAAATATTTTGGTCCTCAAAGTAAAATAATTTTGAAACATACGGTGGCACTAGTAGGCACTTTGAAAACACTGCGAGAAAATAATCCATTTGAAAAGTACGTCTCGAAATTTATTTTCTAAGATACTCAAGGTTTTCAAAAATCCAATAGGCCAGAATGCCCAAAACAGATACGTATCGACATTCGCTTATACACATCATAGTACACGTATCAACTCGTTCAAAATCAATACAATACATGTCTTTTACCGGAAAACAACAGTCAATTATCACAGTCGAAAGGACATAAGTAGCGACAACACTCCTCATATAAACGAAAGATGAGAGTCAAATAAACACACATCACGAAACCAAGAATCTGCATAAAGATCCTATCACTCAACACATAATCATACAAGTAGCTCGTGCCGCACGAGGCACAATACAGAGAAGGGAGACTTACATCCACAAGTACGAAGATGATGATCGCCCTATGATACTAATCACGACCAATAAATTCAGACGACGCGTCGCGACACGACTCAGTCAGACAAAATCCGATGAGACAAAACTCAACAGACACAACTTGACCCGACAGCCTAGGTCTCCACAACCTTGGCTCCGATACCATTTATGTAACACCCCCAATCCACTAAGGGATATTACACGCCGTAGACCCTTTCCACAAGGATCTACCAGGCTGGTAAAAAGAATCAAACATCTAAACATCGCCTTTGAGGATAAAATGACTCAGTATACCGATTTGGTCTTTCAATAAATACATACAACTCAATCTCAATACATGCCCATGCAGGGGTCAAATACAACATACTCCCGTATAACGGGGAAAGAATACTGCAGCGAAAAATAAAGTAAAACTGAACCAATACAACAACGTATGGGTCCTCATATGATTAGTATCGATCATCTTTCATCATCCTTCATGTTGATCCTGTGTTATGCTCCCCAGAACCTGAATGCAATACAAACATTCACCCCCCGATTACTCGGGGGTTAGCAAAATTCCACTATTTTGCTAGTGCAAGTATAAACTGCAAATACGCGTCATACAAATCATATTCCAAGAATAATAACAACCAGAAATCCTCAAAGATTCAAACATAACAAAAAGTACTTCCCGAGGCAAGAGTTTGAGTAAGACTTTCCAAAATCGAAAGGTCACAAATCAAGGGAAACAATTTATAAAATGGTTTAGAATGCCATCGAGAGTTTAATAGAAAACAATTTAGGAATATCGAATCCTTCTCTTTCCAAAATCAACAGGGGTCACCGCCCAAAGGTTTTGTTTTCACAAATAAAACCAACAACAATTTACAGGGTCAAAACCCACGCCATGTGTCCTCGATGGACATAAAATCAATACAACATAATCTCCCAATATACGCAAATCTTGGTCACACGAATACAACACCAACTCGTTAATCCAGGGCTATACCATTGGATTCCCTCGAGGCCTCGCCGGACCTTCCCGAGGTGAGCAAAACACACTCACAAATCATATACTGAAACTCGTGAATCCAGGGCTATACCATTGGATTCCCTCGAGGCCTCGCCGGACCCTCCCGTGGTGAGCAAAACACATACTCATAACATCGTTAACACATTCCAGGTCATCTTATCGTTGGATCAATCACTTGTTGTCTCCTGACCATATGATCACATGCCATATGTCACCACAGGTCTTATTATCTCACGGTTGGATCAATCACTTGTTGCATCCTGACCACATGATCACAAGCCATGTGTCACCGTAGATTGTCTTAGGCTCTCACGGTTGGATCAATCACTTGTTGCATCCTGACCACACGGTCACATGCCATGTGTCATCGTAGACCTTCGGCCATATCGACACATTCACACAAATAGCATATCACACCAAGGATATCCAAACAATTCACCCAAAGGCAACAAACACAAAGCACGACACAATTGTCAAATCACAACGCACCGAAATGAGATAATATATGCATGTATATTATCAAAGCACAACAACAACACCAAGCGTATTCATAGGGTTCACTTAACCATTCACGAGACACAACATTCACAAAACACACGCGTTTTGAAAGTGAACCTTTGACGAGGCTAAACCGAATCCTTTGAAAGTTCATCTCAAACAATCAAACAAACATACCAAGACAATCACCAATCATCATATCCAAAAAACAAGAGATGTATGGACAAGGTACTTGCCTCAAATAATCACGAACGCGGAGAATCGGCCAAAGTAGGATGGCACGAACCGACTACGAACCCGCCGACTCCGCCGAACGCCAACTCGCGATAATAAACTACGAAGGACAATAACAACAATGAAAATGAATTCCATAGCATGACCCAAAATCGCTGAATTAAAGGAACAAACGACAAAAGTTCATGGGTTTCCCCCAAAATGGCAAAGAACGCGATCCGTCCCAACAAAACACGAAACGAAATTCCAAACCGAAATATGGATATACAATCCATAGGATATGTTTAACAACATCATTTAACAACAATCGGTTCATCAAAATCGGATCGAAAACGAAATCAAGAACAAAACTCCCAAAAGTCAACTCTAGGGATTCAAGAAAAAAATACCTTGATTCGGTGAAGAACAATAGATTAGATGATGTTATAATCACCTAGGATGCTCCAAAACACCTTTGGATTGAGCAAAATCGGCCAAGATCGCGATCCACAGTCGCCATTGGCTCAACCCCGCGGAGAGGAGGAGAAATGAGGTGGAAATGATGTACCACGGCTGCTGTCCAGTTTATATACACTGGACAGCTTAGCGTGCGCTAATCTTTAAGATTAGCATGCGCTATCGAGGCACCGAAGTAAAACATCCTGACAAAAATACACTGTTAGCGTGCGCTAACGAGACCTTCAGACCCAGTCCAGTAGCTCCTGGACTATCCCTGAACTACCAGGTAGCGCGCGCTATCCTCACCCTAGTGTGCGCTACTAATGCACCCTAGCGCGCGCTACGTTACTAAATAGCGTGTGCTGATCAACGTCTGAACCTAGTCCAGTAGCCTCTGGACTGTTTCTGCACCACCAGTTAGCGTGCGCTTCCAGACCCGTAGCATGCGCTAACAACCGCACCATAACGCGCGCTAACCAATAAGTGTAGCGTGCGCTAATGACTTAGAAGGACAACAATAGTACTCTCGGAAATGGGTACGACGATGGATACCCACAACTTTGAGAAATTACAGAACGGCCCCAAATGTCCGAAAAATCACGATACGACAACGAATAATCAAACCGAAGCTCACATCACGTATAACAACGTTAAATGAACTTACGAGAAACCCGAAACAACAGTTTCGAACGAGATTCGCAAGAATCAAACTCAAGCATGGAAAAGTCGCCTAAGAACACGGAACTCAACAAAAATGACACCGAAACGAACTCGGACATCAAAAGGGCAGAATTAAATATTCTCAGAATGATGAAACGGTCACAACAGAATCGTTAAGATAGACTTCCGCCAAAAAAAGAAAATTACCGGAATTCGAAATTGAGGATATTACAGTATCTTGGGGACATATTGCCTGAGCTGTCTGCTCTTATACGGGGGCAAAATTATCTTACGGAAAGAGCTCTACTCGCCTATGCTAAAGTTGTAATTCTCAATTCAGCTTTTAATTTATTAAGAGTGTATTAGGTCGCCTTTCTTTGTAATTTTTATTGTAATTACATTGTTGGAAATTCACAGAACCAACAATCATAAGACAATTTTTATTTTTCTGTAATTTCTAATGGCAACCGATGCTGATGCTGCTGCCGCCACTACTGCCGCTGCCACTGCCAAAGCTGTTGCACCTACCATTGCAGTATAGGCTAAGAAACCCGAGAAGTTCTTGGGTGTTGATTTTAAGAGATGGCAGCAAAAGATGCTGTTTTATCTCACTACCTTGGGTCTTGCTGTTTACCTCAAGGATGATCCTCCTGTGGTCAGTGAGACGGAAAATGATCGTACAAAGCGTTTTGCTTATGATCAGTGGTGTAACGGTGACTTTATGTGCCGTAATACAATATTGAATGGGCTAATTGATTCTATGTACAACGTGTACAGTCAAATCAAGACTTCCAAAGAGCTCTGGAATTCTTTGGAGAAAAAGTATAAAACCGATGATGCTGGTGCCAAGAAATTTGTGATCTACCTTGTATTTTCAGATGACGGACTACAAAACCGTTATCGAACAAGTTCAACAATTTTAATTGATTGTGCATGAAATTAATGCTGAAGGAATGATCCTTCCCAAAACGTTTGTTGTGGGAACGGTAATTGAGAAGTTGCTCCTAGATGGAAGGACTTCAAAAATTACCTGAAACACAAACGAAAGGAAATGAGCTTAGAGGACTTGGTTGTTCGACTCAAAATTGCGGAAGACAACCGAAAGTCTGATTCTAAGTTCAAGATAGGCCCTATGGAGGCCAAAGTAAATTTGCTTGAACATGGGTCCTCTAGCAAAAAGAGAAAACTGAACCATGTTCGGGACAAAGGGAAAAAATTGTTTAAGGCAAAGAAGTTTACTAAAAATTGCCACAACTGTGGTAAGCCAAACCATAAGGCAAAGGATTGTCGCTTGCCAATAAGTTCAACTGGTCAGCGAAACAAAGGCAAGCAAGTTGCCAATGTGGTTGAACATGGTGATGTTGACATACCAGATATGGAGCTGTTAGATATGGTTGAGGAGCTGGACGAGGAGGTCTCAGCCATGGTGATTGAAACTAATATGGTGGAGAATCACCGCGCCTAGTACGTTGATACTGGGACTACTCGTCATGTTTGTTCTGAAAAAGACATGTTCCCTTCCCACACTGTTACTGATGGTAGGAAATTACATATGGCAAACTCTGCTTCTTCTGTGATTGCAGGTGTGGGGAACGTGGTCTAAAAGCTGACCTCTGGAAAGGAGCTTCTGCTTAAGGATGTGCTGCATGTCCCAGACGTCCGAAAAAATTTAGTTTCAGACTCTCTACTAGTTAGTCATGGATTTAGACTAGTTTTTGAGTCTGAAAAATTTATTATGAGCAAGTTTGGAATGTTCCTTGGTGGAGGTTATCTTGACAGGGGATTATTCAAAATGAATGTAATGCCTGTAAGCCGTGAAGGCAAGAATAAAAGCAATAATAATAATGCTCCTTCTTCTGTTTACTTGCTCGAGTGTTCAGATTTATGGCATTCTAGATTGAGACATGTTGGTCTAAAATCAATTAAAAGACTAATTAATCTAAAATTGATTCCAAAAACCCATGTTGAACTTAAAAAGAAATGCGAAGTATGTGTTGAAGCAAAAATGGCTAAATTTCCTTTTCATTCAGTGGAAAGGAATATTACTCCTCTAGAATTAATTCACACTAATGTGTGTGACTTAAAATTTATGCAAACTAGAGGAGGTAAAAATACTTCGTCACTTTTATAGATGATTGCACAAGATATTGCTATGTGTTTCTTTTGAGAAGCAAAGATGAAGCAATTGAGGCATTTAAGATGTATAAAAATGAAGTAGAAAATCAACTGAACTGTAAAATAAACGCAATCCGAAGTGACAAAGGAGGTGAGTATGTAGCACCGTTTGAACAATTATGTGCCGATTCAGGCATAATTCATCAAACGACTTCTCCTTATGCTCCTCAGTCAAATGGATTTGCCGAAAGGAAAAATCGAACCCTGAAAGAAATGATGAATGCTTTATTAATAAGCTCAAGGTTGCCGCAGAACATGTGGGGGGAAGCTATTCTTACAGCTAACCACATTCTGAATAAAGTGCCACACAAAGGGAAAGATAAAACTCCGTATGAGTTATGGAAATGGCGCAAGCCTTCTTTCAAATATATTAAAGTGTGGGGGTGTTTGGCAAAGGTTGAAGTACCTGAACCAAAACAAGTAAGAATTGTTCCTAAGAGTTGATTGCATATTCATAGGTTATGCATACAACAGTAGCGCATATCGATTCTAATTCATAAATATGAAATTCCTGATATGCATGAAGGAACTGTTATTGAGTCAAGAAACGCCATTTTCTTTGAAAATATTTATCCTTGTAAAGAGAGGATTGTGACAAGCTCAAATAAAAGAACTCTTGAAACTGCAAGTAGTTCAAATCCTATAAATGAAGAGCCAAGACAGAGCAAAAGAGCTCGAAAGGTTAAATCATTTGGTCATGACTTTAAAACTTATACAGTTGACGATGATCCAAAGACTATACAGGAAGCTTATGCTAGTCTTGATGCTCCTTTTTGGAGGAAGCTATTTATAGTGAAATGGATTCCATCATGCAAAATTTTACTTGGGAACTAGTTAATCATAAGCCTTTAGGATGTAAATGGATCCTAAAGAGGAAATACAAAGATGACTGGTCGATAGACAAGTTTAAGGCCCGGCTTATTTCCAAAGGGTTTAAACAGAAAGAAAGTTATGATTTATTCGATACATATTCACCAGTAACTAGAATAACTTCCATTCGAGTGCTTATTGCTATTGCTGCATTGCACAATCTCGAAATTCATCAAATTGATGTGAAAACTGCATTCTTGAATGGTGAACTAGAAGAAGAAACTTATATGGAACAACCTGAAGGTTTCAGCGTGCCTGGTTAGGAAAAGAAGGTGTGTAAACTGTTGAAGTCATAATATGGACTAAAACAAGCTCCTAAACAATGGCATATGAAGTTTGACACAACTATGTTGGAAAATGAATTCAAGATCAACGAATGTGACAAATGTGTGTATATTAAAGGCACACCGGAGTCATTTGTGATAGTCTGTCTATATGTAGACGATATGTTGATCATGGGTAGCAGCAATGAAGTAATCGTGAATACAAAAAGGATGTTAAGTAGAAACTTCGACATGAAGGATTTGGGTTTAGATGATTTAATTCTTGGAATTAAAATTATCAGAACGTTAGAAGGTATCTTATTATCACAATCTCATTATGTTGAGAAAGTGCTCAAGAAGTTTAACGCTTTTGACAGCCCACCTGTTAAAACACCTGTTGATACCACTATTCACTTAAGTAAGAACAGAGGTGATCCAGTGACACAGTGTCCACTAAGCTGCCGGTACAACCGACGATATTTTACTAAGGGAGGTTCAAAGTCACAAACTACCTTTCCCCATGCAGCAGTATTTTACGGAAACTGGGTATGTGAGTCTGCATTCATGCATGCATTTATTTCCACTCATGTGGGGGATTGTTGGAAATTGATTTTTAGAAAAAATGAGTTTTAACCCAATTTAAACCAATTTAATAATGATAAAATATTTAATTCTTGGAAATTAAATAATAAATTATGAATCTACGTTTCGAGAAGATGAACGTAGGATTTTATTTTCCTCAAAACCGATTTCCGGTGAGTGAGAAATAAATGATTAAAATTAGCCATGTAATTGAAAAGGTGAAGAGTTAACCAAGTTGAAAACCCATATGATGTTTGGGTTTGAAAACCCATCTGATATTTTGGGGCTGAAAACCCACCTGATATTTGGGGGACTGAAAATCCATCTGATATTTGGGGCTGAAAACCTATCTGATCTGATATTTGGGCTGAAGCCTATCTCATCTGATATTTGGGCGAAAACCTATATGATCTGGTATTTGGGCTGAAAAACCTATCTTATATGATATTTGGGCTGAAAACCCATCTGATCTGATATTTGGGCTGAAAACCCATCTGATCTGATATTTGGGGCTGAAAACCCATCTGATCTGATATTTGGGCTGAAAACCTATCTGATCTGATATTTGGGTGCTGAAAACTCAGCTGATATTTGGTCTCGACTGAAATGAAGCAGGTTGAGAACTTAGCTTCTGGAATATGACTCTTCACACTCCATAATGTAACGTCCGAATTAAATGAGACTATTTATGGAGCTAACTCTTGAGCTGAAGGATTAAAGAGAATTAATGGCACTTTATTTTGTAGTAATTCCCCACTTGATGGAGTGGAATTGAATCCTATAAAAGGGGGTTTATGCATTTCATTTCATAACATACAACAGAATGAATACAACATACCACATATGCAGCATATTTCTTTCTTGTTTTTCGTGCACAGTTTCCAGCAATTAACGTTCGTCGGAGTTCTGAGTTTTGGAGAGCACCTAACTCAGAAACGTGTAGCAGTTGTATCTCGGGGACATATTGCCACAGCTGTCTGCTCTTATATGGGGGCAAAATTGTCTTACAGAAAGAGCTCTACTCGCCTCTGCTAAAGTTGTAATTTTCAATCCAGCTTTTAATTTATTAAGAGTGTATTAGGTTGCCTTTCTTTGTAATTTTTATTGTAATTACATTGTTAAAAATTCACAGAACCAACAAGTAGTTTGATCTATTCCACGCACCATTACATAGGTGGTGCAACTTTTATCAAATTTTAAATATATTGTAAAAAAGTAAATAATGTCATACTATGATATATAAAAAAAATGAAATGAAGAGTATTAATTTGTTTGCTGAACATTTATAGTATTGGTATACGGTCTCCAAAAAAGATAAAATAATAGTTTAATTGATAATTTTGTATCAAAATTGTGCCAATTGTGTTTATTTCCACTCATTCGGTTTAATAATATCTATACGCTTTAAATTCCTTACTTGAATTTTTTTAAAATCATATTTATTATAAATAATCAATTTCTAAATATTTAAAAGATTTGTTTCAAAAAATAGTTAAAAGAATCTAGAGACGTGCCTCTCGTCTTCTTCTTCTTCTTCTTCTTCTTCTTCTTCTTCTTCTTCTTGCCTCTGTCATTCTTCATCCTCCGTCCCAGTGAGTCGGTGACAATTTCACAAACACCTTACACCCGAGCTCACAATCCGGCCATGGATGTAGAGGTTTGTGTTAAGTCTGCTGCTGGTGCTCCTCATCTTCTCGGAGACTGTAACTTCCTCTTTTTCATGCATTTCTCACATCTGGAAAAATGCATATATTGCTCTTTTTTTTCTCTCTCACGATTTGTTTTAAATTCGCAGATCCTTTTGCCCAAAAGGTTTTGTTGACGTTGGAAGAGAAGAAAGTACCTTATACAATGCATTTAATCAATCTCGACGTGAAGCCTCAATTGTAAATGCCTAAAATCCTACTGATTATAGGGCTGATTTCGTTACCCCCCCTCTTTTTGTTCATTCAATTTTTATGGGGTTTTTAGGTTTTCTGAAGCGAATCCAGAAGGGAATGTGCCCGTGATAAAATTTGATAACGAGTGGATTGCTGAGTCTGATGTGATTGTTGGGGCTATTGAAGAGAAGTACCCAAACCCTTCTCTGTCACCTCCTCCTCAAGTTTCATCACTGTATAATTTCTTAATTTTTCTCCACCATGTTTATATATGTACATATAATAGGTGTACCAAACTCTTGGCTAGCTCTTGTTGATGGAGTGAAACAGTGATATTTAATTTGATGATTTCTAACCAATTACTTGTTTCATGTTTGTAGTTGGAGGCGATGATTTAGGGGTAGATCAATGTATTTCTTGCTATATGTTTCAAATTTTGTAGAAAAATATGTTTCAATTAATTTTTTGGGTTAAAACTATTCTGTCTTTAACAAAGCTTCTGATTTTTAGGTGCCTGCATCTTCAATTCAACTTCGCACGAAACATTTTTTCGGAAATTCATCATTTCAATTTGTTTTTGTATAGGGGCTCCAATTGTTGCCTGCTATTGTCAAATTCTTGAAGATCAAGGATCCCAACGATGGATCAGTACAAGGTCTTCTTGATGAATTGACGGCATTGGATGAACACCTGAAAACTAAGGTGTGAACTTCTGTATTAAGAGCAGATTAACTTAAAGTAGAATTATAAATGGAAAAATGTGTTCATAATCTGTATTATTCGTCTTTTCTGATGAAGTTTCTTTCCATGTATGCGCTCAGGGACCATATGTCAATGGAGAAAACATTTGTGTTGTTGATTTGAATTTGGCACCGAAACTTTTCCATATTGATGTAACCCTTGGCCATTTTAAGGGTTGGACTATCCACGAAGCTGACTCACGTCCATGACTACAAGAAGGTATACTGATATATGTAGTTAAACTTCACCTCCTAATATAGTCGACGATTGGAACAATTAGAGCAGTGTTTTAAAAGGCGGAACGAGGTGCGCCTCAAGGCACCGCCTCGAGGTGAGGCGCCGGGAAAACGTCCCGAGGCGTGTTTTCAAGACCTAAAAAGAAGGCGGATGCCTTCTCCGGTTGAGGCGTATGAAAGGCATACGCCTTGGAGGCGTACGCTTAGGGAGTTTGATGTAATACCCACGCCTTTACTACTGTATTCTTCGTTTTTGTCGTACCATATCTGTGTTTATTGTAATGAACATATTGATGAATTATGTTAAATTGAAATCTCTGTCATTCATACTATAGTTGATTGTTAGATGTTATTTGGAGAAATTAATTTTTACTTCTTGTTGCCTTAGCGTACGTTAGCTTGTTATCCTTACGTACGCTATGTACGCAGCATTACGTACGTAACTCTTCTAGGTTAATGCACGTAATGCGGTGTATCTATCAACAGCTCGCCTTTCGGCGGGTGGGACCGAGCATGGGTAGGTGGTCGGGAATCGATCGTGACAGCCTAAGTCAACGGCCATTATGTACGTAATGACCCTGCCTTAGCGTATGTAATGTACTTGAGCCTTACGTACATCCATTTTGGTAACGTACGTAAGGATATGTGTATTTAGAGTCAGTAACATCTGAAAATTTGTTATGTACGTAATACTTATAAGGTTACGTACGTAAAGTTGGTAACGTACGTTAATATGTAGCCATAGCGTACGTAATGCTGAATTCGGGTTATAAAAGTATGAGTTGCCTTTCATTTCTGCACGACCTTTTTTCATCCTTTCTCCCTCAAAACCGATTCCCTACCCCCTTAAATCATATTCTTGCCCTCCAATCTCGTGTTAGAGCTACAACACTTGGATTATAGCTTGGTAACTAGAAGCTAGGAGTGTGTTCTTGGAAGATTTGGTGCTATTCTTCATCCTTTTCTTGAGGTTGGTTATCTTACTTTTGTTGTTTCATATAATTAATGATGTTAGTAGTAGAATAGCCTGGTAGATCATGATGAACATTAAAGTTATGTACAAATTTAGTTTGGAACATGATAATATTGTTAGAACCATTTCTTGAATGATTGATGAAGAGATGAGATAACATATTCAATATAGAACCCTTAGGTAATCATGTTAAAATCAGGAGATTAAAGTTATGAATATGCTCTTAATAGTTAGTAGGATCCCATGATGTTATAGCCATATATTGGAGAATGTTTAACAACTCATTAGGAAGAATTTAATGATGTCTTTAGAGTTTCAAAAACCTCAATGATATAATTCTGTTTTGAACAAATTCTTAAGAGATGATATTGGATTATGAAGAACACAAGTATAACCTTTATATATTCAAGATAATTGGGTGTATTGATAACTCAAGAAGGTGTTGATCACTACATTAATATGTTTATAGTGTTTTTAGGATGATTATAACAATTATGGGTAATAATGATGTGGTAGAATTAATAGCCGGATTCTATTACGTTGATCCTCGTGTATTAGGATGACGTAAATTAGGATGATGTTCTTATTATGCTTAAAACTTAAAGTTATTATTTCATTTCTGGATTGGCTTAACGTAATCATTGTAAAGATGATGAAGAATGTAAGGAAACACAAACTTTTAACATGTTCAACGTTAATCGGAAGTGTTGGTGAATTGAGTGTGTGTTTAATCGTCATAATATTACATTGATAATGTTCTTGACTTCAAATGCTTGTCATTAATGTTAGAATATGTGGACGAATCTCATAAACTTGGTGTATGATAATTCATAATTGGAGTGTTAGAATGTTCAATAGAATAGTTGAGCTATCCGAGTAAAATTATGAATATTGTTTTTAAGAATTAATACCATTATCGTACGAATGTGTTGTTGAATGAATTACGTTTCATTCAAGGTTGATTGTTCAATTGAGTATTGTTAGACGAAGATACCGTTCGTTAGTTCATTCAAAGAAGGATTAATCATCTACGGAATTGAGGCAAGTTATCTTGCTTGGTTATAATGATGGTTGAATTCTTGTGATTATTATGCGTTTCGTGTATGTGAAATGTTCTGTGAATCTATGATTCATGAAGTGGTGAAGTTCTTGATCGTGTTATCGCTTGTGGCGGAATTATATTCCCAAACTTATCGCCCTTGTTACCGTTGGTCTCGTTGAGCTTTGTCGTCACTTCGGTGAGTTGTTCGATTCTGTGATAAAAGTGTAATTCGTTGAGTTTCGTTGTCATGTTGGATCGTGACATCTCTGGAGTCATATCTGCGTGCCAATTGGTTATGTGTAGGATTTTTAGCTGGGCACTTGATGGCCATGCGTGGATGTTTCTGCATTAGATCATGCACACGAGACGTAGTTCGTGAGGCTAATTAGGTACATCGTCCCACGTATATTCTGGATTGCGTATACAGTGTGGACATGTGCACGGACACGTTTTCGGATCGGGGGTACTACGACGTCCGTCTTGAGCCATTTTATTTGGTCGTTCATATTTTTGGATATGTTCGACAGTTGGGACTAACTGTTTATACGCCTGCCGGGTATATCCAGTAGTCAGTTGTTTATTTGAGATCTGTATGTATATGAAATGTATAATGCCATGAGAATTATTATCATGTATGGCTGACCCTGTGTTGGGCGAAATACTTGTATTTCAGGGCGAGGAAAAGTCAAGGAACGGGAAGAGCACGATGGCGGCGAAGGGTTTTGAAGGATGCTAATTCGGGGGGCCCGAGTCTTTTGATGTTCGGTTATGACTTTCAGTGATTTTTCATTTTATTCTATTTCAGATGAATGTAAGATAATTTGTAAGGTATTCTCCATCTTCATATGGCCTATACCCAATTTGGATCTTGTGTATGGTTGCGTGAGTTGATATATGTATAATTTATACTCCACATCGGGGTTTGGATTAATATTGTGGTTCGGTACCACGTTGATGGGATGTTAAAGTTCATGTTGTGATATCGCCTGGTGGGTCCCGGTGGGGATCCATGGCATTGTAATAGCCGCCATTTTTAGGGTGTTACAGAAGATGGTATCAGAGAGTTTTTTTTCCTTTTGAGTCATTGTAAATCGAACTAGCATCAAGAAACCTTCGTCCACGTGTGACCTGTGCAGGCGCCTGACCCGCCGATTATGGTATGTTTCTCATTGAGCCATGATTTAATATTGATGACGAATTGATCCCTTTACTGATCTTGGCATTTTGATAATGTGTGGTAAGATTCATCTATTTGACTTTCTGAGGAAATCCTAAATTGATTGTGTGATTGGAACTGGTTCGACTTGATGTCGATATGATACTGAGTGTGTAGCACCCGCAGTGCCAATGATTCATTTCGAACTGTTTTCTTGAATATGTAATTCCTTGTTGCTATTAACTTAGCATGAATTTTGATTGATATCTTGGACTGTACTTATGGTTATCATTATGGTTTGATTCTTTCAGTATGGAAAGAAATCTGAGAGGCCGTGGCAGAGGGGGACGAGGCCGCAGAAGGGGCCAAATCCCGATACCACGAGCCAACAGGCGCGCGAATGTGGAGCAGAGCTCCGCGGGCAGTGATTCGCCTTCTAGGGACCAATAACACCACACTGGACACGAGGATGCACGTGTCGATCCTTATGTTGTGATGCAGGGCATGATGGCCCAGATGACCCAAATGGGTCAGCTGATGGAAGCTATGCAGAGGAATACTACTGGCCAACAGCAGGGGCAACACCCTCCACCTCTGGTGCACGGCGGGATCGTGAGCCGGATTATTAGCGACATATCACGTCAGCGACCTCCAACCTTTGAAGGCTCTTTTGAGACTGCTGACATTGTACATTGGTTAGAGCATTTCGAGAAACTGTTTGAGATGATGGAGTGCCCATAAGAGAATCGAGTTACTGTGGCGGCTTACTACCTTAGCAAGAGTGCCCATACTTGGTGGCTTTCTGTGAGGCCTGCTGATGTTGCGAGTACTTGGGAGGAATTCAAAAATCTTATGCTAGATCACTACTATCCTGCACCACTCCGCGAAGCCAAATTGTCAGAATTGTTGAATCCCGATCCATCTGAGGACGAGGATGTGTTAACTATTGCCGAGAAATTCCAGGCACTTCTCCCTTTTGCTACGTCAGTTGTCCGTTCGGAAGTTGATAAAATCAAATATTTCCACAAGAGGCTTAAACCCCGAATGAGGATGCAATTGCTCAATCACCACTGTACGACCCTACCAGAGTTTATCGAGAAGGCTCTGGAATACGAATTTATTGCGAAAGAGATTTCCAAGAAGTATCCTCAGTCTTCCAACAAGAGATCCAGGAACCAGACCCAGGCAGACAGTAATCGGGGGACGTTCAGGAAGCCCCAGCCTGTACCAAATCCTTCTGAGCGGCCACCTATGGTGCCAAAGCCGACTGGATCGCACTCTCGAGCAATCAGCTCATCTATTGTGTATTATAACTGTGGGGACCAGGGACATATCAGCTCTAAATTCCCGAAGATGGCCGTTGCCTGCTACACTTGTGAGAAGAATGGACATCGTGCTCGCTATTGCAGGGGTAGACCCGGGCATGCTCCAGTAGCATCTCTGGCTCCAGTACAGTCTTCTGTCCAAAACCGTATACCTCCGTACGCTTCTTATCAGACTACCGGGGCAAACAAAGGGATGGGCCATGGAAATCAAGCTGGTACACCTGGTACCGGAGTTGCAAAACCCAGAGTCTAGGAGATGAAGAAGGCCAACGATATTGAAGCCAGCTTGATCGCAGGTATCCTCGAGATCCACTCTCAGCCCGCTTGTGTTCTTTTTGATACTGGTGCTTCACACTCCTTTTTATCTACCTCTTGTTTGAGTCGTTTTCAATTAGATCATGTTACCAATTGTGAACCTTATGTCATTGGTCTACCCGATGGTAGAAGAATTGTTGGGAATCGTGAAGTACAGAACTGTCCAATTCGCATGAATGACCGTGAGTTGTTGTCAGACTTGATTGTGGTCGATTTACCTAAAGATGATGTGATCTTGGGCAACGACTGGATGGATCGTCATGATGCCGTCCTTAGCATCCGTAAGCGAATCGTGACCGTCACATCTGGTGATGGCGTCGAGTGTATTTTTCAGAGTGATAATCCCAGTCATTCCGGGAGAGTCATCAGTGCTATGAAGGCAATGAAACTACTGCACCAGATCTAAGCGCACGTAGAAAACAATAAAAAAGATGGAATAAAAAACATTTGGTCAACGTAACGTGTGCTGATCTGGACAAATGGATCGAAGCCACGTAGAAAACAATAAAAAAGATGGAATAAGCTGGATCACTAAATTTTATTAATGATCGTAATTTAGAATAGAGCCAAGCTGAAGATTGTAAGCCGGTCTATATTTTTGCTTGTTTATTACAAGTCTTGTCTTTTCTTTCCCTCTTTTTCTCTCTTTTTCTCTCTTTTTCTATTTTTAGATAAAATCCAAAGTCCTTTCTCTTTCCAATTTTTTTCTATATATAGAGAATTTGGGCCAATCATCGGGCGACAGCTGGAGAATGTTTGGGAATGCTTCCAAACACTTGTCAGAGGGAGAGCGTGCCTCAGACACGTGGCGCCCTTTGGGGACTGCTTTGGAAAAAGGGAGGATAGTAAGCATTAACTGTCCTGTGTTCCTGTTCCGCATTTCATGCCTGCCTGTTCTTTATGAATTTGGCAATACTTATCCGTTGTGGCCGATTCTGGGGTCGGCCCTCGGGTTTCCCGCTGCTCTGATCGGTCATATCATGATTGTGGTTTGGAGTATATTTTCTGGTACCTGGTCGGCCCTTCCGGTCTGGTCATCGGGCTGGCCCTAATGTTTCTGCTCGGTCCGGTCCTTAGTGGGCCTGGGTGAAAATTTATGGTCCTCTCCTTCGTGGCGGTTGAGCTGGCTTGGAGCGCTTTCGTGGATGCCAAGACGGATGGGCTATCAACAAAGGGATCGTTTGATACGATACTCGTCGGCAATTATGCCAAATGATTAATATTGTTCGTTAATGGCCGGTTCAAGGCATTGGGATACTTGTTGTTAATGTTATTGTCGATAGCCGGTTCGCGGTATCGATGTATCGATTGTTGTTGTTGATATTGATGTTGATCTAAGACATTGTTGTAATCATTGTTATTGATGTTGGTGTTTTATCATTGATGTTGTATTGGCCGATTGAAGGCAT